>VXAV01008403.1:66661-79695 GCA_013399715.1 Alectura lathami | reverse complement strand
AAAAAGTGTTCCCAGTGCAATGCAGAGCTAAACTAATAGCGAAAAGACGACTTGCCTCACCAGCCTCCCCTTGTGAATCAGAGCAGCACTGCATCATTATCCTGCATCTTTCTTTGAAGGCTGTGCCAGAGGCTAAACTGTGTCAAAGTGAAGCCCATGTCCTCAGAGGGCTATGACCTCTGGTTTGCTGGGTGTCCTGTGTATATTGTACTGAGACCCTACAGTCATAGGTACAATCCCAGATCATGTGGTTAAAGCGCTGAGGGCAGTCATCAAAGCATCATCTTACACACGTTCTATCCATGCCACGTTTGCTTTCTGGGGACAGAGGAGTTTATACCTGCAGTCTATCCTCTGGCTCACAGCTGTGGCAAAGGGATCAGCGATTTAACAGTCCAAGGAAATAGCGTGCTGATCTGGCCACTGGCAGGCAGTATGTTAAAGCAAACATTGCTTCTGCTTTGACTGTGCACAGAGGTACACACTTTCTCACTGAGGCTGTTCATTCACTTTATTTTATACTGGCGTTTTATTAGAGGGGAATGTAAAATGCATGTCCACTCCTCTCCACTAGCGAATACACAGTAAAAACTCAGAAATTAAACTTGGGTGACCTGATACTAAATATATATCTATATTCTTGATACTCAAAATTCAGCATTACCCAATCTTGAAGAGACAAAATCCACTTCTCTCTCTACAGACAAAGTACAGCTGTGGTGAAAAGTTAACTTTTAGCCCCGCTCTGGGCTGGGATGCACCTCCCACACCTACTGCTTGAGCAAAGGAAGGCAACTGCAGCCACCTGCATGGTATTTTATGATTGTTTGTTCTTGGTAGACCTTCTTCACTCTCACCAATTAGAAGAGATTTCTACCTTTCTACCAGACAGGACTGATGAAGAGATCTCCTCCGCTGAACTCAGAAGATCACTGCACAGTCAGTTCCCTTGCTCCTACTCCCTCAGTGCCATTCTTAATTAATAGAGAAAGACCTTGCTCTCTCAAAGACACAGGGGAAATTCATACCAATTTCAACAGAAGTTTGCACTGTGCACCACCTTGTAGGACCAGGCCTGCTACATGAGATTTATCGCAATCTTTGACTCTCTATAGTGTGTCTGTGAAAATGAAATGCCAATAATGCAATAAAAAATAATATCGAATCTGCCTGTGATAATGTACATAACGATTATGCCATATTAGATACACATAATTTCAGCTGCTATTGCATGGAGAGGGCTTGCATCGATTTTTGTGGGTTAATGTAAAGAATACGTCTTAAAAGGCTTTTAGTGACATGTCTGAACCTGGGCTGTCAACTCCTGTTCTCTGCTTTGGTGCCAGCAGACAATGGTGTCAGTTCTAGCCTCAGCAGAGGGTGAGGCAAAATTTTCAATAGAGACCATTTGCCAGAAGACAGAAAGGGACCAACTAATGGTGTCAGACCTTAGATGCAACATAACTCTGCTGATTACAGATGTAATCTAGATGTAACCTAAAATTTCAAGAAAGCCTTAAGCTGTAATTTATACCACAGAAGCAATCCCCCTCTCTTCTCATGGCTGCTCATTTCCACCTGTGCTGCAGTCACATTATGAAAGGACAGTTTAGCCTGCAAGGAAGCTGAGCCTCTTGTGGCAGAGTGAGGGTAGGATGTCAATGAACAGAGATCTGACCAGCCTGTCCAGCTGCTCAGGAAACCGGGCCCCCTTGCGCCAATCCGCCTGCCACCCTGACAGCCCACTAGGTCAGAGGGTGACTCACCTGACCTATTCAGAGCCCCTCACGGGACAGCGTCACTAAGTCAAATCCCTTACTTTTAATTATTCAAGTTTCTGGAAACTTACGTTTGAGCATATTTTATTATACAGCATATAGATGGTGACAGGATAAGGTTCAAAGATTGCTGGTGACAGCAGGCTGACTGCAAGAGTGATCAAGCTTGATTATTGGTATTGATTACTCAGTGCGCATAGAACAGAGCTCTTACCCAGCTGGTGTCCCTATGGCGGAGAAGGCAGTTCAGCCCGTCAGCTGATCCTAGGAGCTACGATGGAGTCTTCTCTGATGACATCTCTAACTTTCCCCCCCGTGTCAATCCATTTTGTTCCCTTACTTTTAGGTGGAGCTTGAGGGACTCTAGTCACACAAACTTTGATTATCGGTTGGTGTTACTATGTGATTTATCGTTTTGGTTGGCAGTTGTTATAACGTGATCCCTTGGCTCAGCTCCATGGTTTTATTGTGTTTTCATCTCCTGCACAGGGAGCAACAGAGCATGGCTGTAGAACCTCCCTTCCACTCCACCTTCCATTTTACTCTGTTGTGTTAGCAGGACGTGTTGGTCTCTTGGTTCTTGAGAATATGGTTTGTCATGTTCCCATCTCCTGCACAGGGGACACAGAGTGTAGCCAGGGACCACTCCACCCTGCCTGTCATTCTGCCTCTTAGTTTGTGCCACGACAGCAATATGTGTTGCCTTGGGAAGTACTGCAGTACAGGACCAACTGCATGCCATCCTGAGTGTTGCAACTGCATTTTACCCTAAAGTTTTCAACTTTTTTTAAAACTTGAGAAAGACTATGCCCTCTTCAGCTGCCACCTCCAACATGCCAGCACTTAAATCCCAGAGCTGGCAGGAGGGATGGACACAGGGGGAGGATGGTGGGGTTGTGGGCAGTTTCAGTTAGGTGAGATCAACCTCCCCTGCATACCGAGAGAAGGAAATGCTTTTGAGGCTACTTCTGTGAGGGTACTAGACAAGATGTAAGAGAAATAAGCATTCTTCCATTTGTGTGCCCAAATAACGTGTCTTATTCTGGACAGACTGCTGCTGAGAGCCTCAGCACCTGATTCTCATTTTTAGTAACTATGGAGGGAGTTCCAGGAGACTGGAAAAGTGCTAAGACTTCACTGCTTTTCATAAAGCTCAGGATATGTTTTTGCAGAAATATATGCTGATTAACTGGTTATCTTTAAAAAAAAAAGGAAAAAAAACAATAATGACAACAAAATGCAGTGACTGTCTTCATACTCTGAAGTTTCATTATGACTGCTCACCATGATTCTATGGAGAAACAGGTCAGACAAACAACTTTCCACTTTGATGAAAAAACGCTGGTTTGAACGCAATTTAGGCTTTGTGCCAATCAAGATACTGCTATCGCTATATAATATCTGTCAAACATCAGATGGATGCAGAGCTGGTTGGCAGGTCTCAAAAACCACTAGTCACTACAGAATCACCATGTTGTAGGAGCTCATGGTGGTGTTCACAGATATTAATATCATTTCAAAATCTACACATTGTCTTCAACAGCCATCTGGAAACAAATGTAAGACAATGATGGTATCTGATATGATACCTGATAACATTTGTGATGTGCTGAATAACAAGAAAAGGACATTCTCACCTACCTCAGAAGTTATTGCTTCAAATTATGTGTTAGTATAAAATAATGCAAAGTGCAATGGACTGTATGCTTAGAAATGAGGCTCTCAGCCACCATTTGGGATAAGAAACAGTGTCAGTAGAGTGAACAGTCCGGGCTTCATTTCTTGTTAGCAAACAGAGTAGGTTCTTAGGGATTCAGGTGGGCTTGATGTACCTTTTCCTGCATGTGCGCACTTGAAACTGCCCTGCCCAACTGCTAGCATTTCTCCTGCAGGTTGCAGTGAGTGCAAATCTGCTGCCTGTGGGCTGTGCTCTTACCAGGCAGATCATTCACACACCCTTCCCTGCCACAGGTGGCTCACTTCCCTAAAACAGGGATTTTACCAGCAATTTGCAGACAACCCTTTGGAAAATGATGACATGCTCAGACTAACCTGACAAACTGAACAACCGTTTCATGTCAATGAACTGAAAACACTTTCAGATACTAAACAACTTCCTACAGTGCAAAGTTTCTCCTCACAAAAAAAATACATTTATTTCTTGTGAAGAGGCAGCAGCAGTGTTTGACTAGAAGGTCACAAAAGAATATAGCCCAGGCCATGATGAGGCAGATGAGGAAAAGGGATCTGGAGACTCTGATGCACTGCATGCAGCTAAATACAGACACGTGATTGAGGATGGTTTATCTGTTGTAGTTGTTCAGCTCCTGAAATCAAGCTTTTAAATGAAGGATGCTCAGAAGCAATGCTCTTTAGAAGATATTCACCTTGGGGAAAATTACTTACTGATCAAGAACCTGACACATTTTCTAAATTATTTTTAAATACCTCCTGCTAATATTGCTTTCAACTATTTTGACAACTTCTGAAGCATACAGTACAGCAAACTTCAAGCCATTCTTTGTGCTAAGAATTTATGGATCTAGAGAGAATTAATTTACTGGAAATTACATCTACAGCACTATAAAGACTTTGCCCTTAGCAGGGCAGGGTGGAAATGTTGGCAGCCAGTTAGCTATCATTTCTCCCAAGGAAGGATGTTTCAGAAGTGATATAGAAGCAGTCTGTGAACTGTCTGTAAAGTCTCTTCAGTGAAATATGGATTTTCTGAAAGTCGCTAATGGTCTATTGTTTAACTCTGTTGAAATTTTCCTATTTAAAGTGATGGAGAATTTCACAGCTGGTGAGTAGGTTAACATCAAACTGCAGATAATAATGTTAGTTGTCCTTCCCTAGCAACTATTGATACCTGTCCACTTTCAGGGAGTATGTCTTCCCAACACCTATTCAAAGCCCAGCCAAGTGCTAACAGAGGTACTTTTGTACAGCTTTTGTGCTATCCCTGACTGCAGCTGGGTGAGCCCCTCTGTTTCTTGGGTTTTGTTTTTGAGCAAAGACACTTGCCCCTCAAGAAGACAAACAAAACGGCTGTACCTGAGGGTGTGTAGTAAGCAGAGAAGATCCTGAAACATAGGAAACCTTTTCATAGTGTGACTGGATAATCCAATTGGAACTTCCAAGAGCGTAGCCTGAGCTGAGAGGGGTGACCTGCACAGCACCAAACAACTCCTGAAACACACAGCAAGGGAGATTAACTTGAGAGAGCCTAAGAGAAACCAGAACAGGTCATTTCATCATCAGTGGTATCAATTTTAAATTAGTTCTGCTAGTCAAGGCCTTTATGAAGCTGGTATTTGTGTTATGTCTGCTGCTTTTATTTCCCCAGGTCTAACAGGACACATGCTCTGAGAAAAGCTTTTCCTGAGGTAGGGTCTTCATCAAGGCTGTCTTCCATGCTAATTCTCTGGTATTCAAGTTCACACTGCACCATAACTCTCTTTGGAGGAACTAACTGTGGTCCACTGGCTTTGATGATTTGAGGAAATTTGTAGGAGCTTTAGATCTTTGAAGACTCTATACTCCTTTGGGTAAATTTTATTGATGTTGACCAGCAGGAGAGAAGGAAGGGCAAGTAGTTCTGTACTGATATAAAACTCTGAGTCACACATTTTGCTGTTGAAAATGTACACTTAAAGACAAACTCACTTTCCAGTTTTACTGATCACTTATTATTAACTTTATTTCTTTTGAAATGCTATGTATTGGTGATTTAGAAACAACTCTCTGCAAACTCAATCCGAATTTCAGTTTCAGCTCTGAGCAGAAGCAACCTGTCAGTTGTCTCCTTTCTAGGCGTTATTAGAAAGCGCACTGTTTTCTGTACACAGCGATGCGTTCTAGTTGTTTTGAGAAAGGAACATAAACCTCCAGGTATACTTCACTAATGTGTTGCACTTCCTGGTTACTGAATAACAGCACAAGCATTCATGCAATACTAATGATTTTTCCAGTATCCCAATACATATTTGGATGCTTCTCAAAACAAAACAGGGCCCCCATTCCTCAGAGTTCGTAAGCCAAGGCTCTATATTCAGACATAAAATGGACAACAAACCGTTCTTCACATTGCCACATTTTGGGTTATCTGACTAACTAGGCTTTGATTGTTTTAAAAGTTTGCTTTGGGAAGAGATAAAATATGCTCTAGAAATGTCTCTTTTCTTCCAGTAACTACAGAAGAATAATTGGCTCAGAGGTGCAGATCTCAAATTTGGCCAGATGCACCCACACTGTGAGGACAGTGGAAAGGGAACAGAACAGCTCCATGCTGGGCAAGTATCAAGTGCAATAAAAGCAAGCATCAGGCCCCCATGCTGCCCATGAGGGAACAGTGTATCACAGGCCACTGAATTGTTTCAGCTCATTCTACAAACTACACTGGATTATGGTTAACAGCATTGGAGACAACAAATCTTAGGTGGGAACCTCCAGAAAGGAGCCTCTGAAGTTCAGGTTGGACCATTAGGTTTTGTTTACAATCCCTAATTTGTTGTATGAAAGAAAGTGGAGGCTAAAGCACTCAAAAGATTCCCAGAAGTGAGATACGGTAACTCAGAAGGGGATGTGGCTTGCAGATAGAGAGGATACATTCATTTTGTACATCCTCCCATCTCTCAGTGGGCCAGACATTGATTCTAAATTCACAGGTAGGACTTAAAATTGGCCTCCCCTGAGGAAGAGGAGAAACAAATGGATACTCCTGATTTCCAACAAACAACCACCCTTCCTGGGAGACAGACTGGGGTGCATTCAATACAATGCAATCTTGCCTTGCTTTCTCGGGTTAGGGTAACTAAATCTTACACAGGATCTAGAAGAAAAAGAAGGGCATTTCTTAGGCTTTTCTAGGGGAACAACTGCTAATCAACAAGTTGTTAATATTGACCTGAGGGAAGCTTTGCTCATACTCACAATTTTCTGGGAATACCCGACCAGCTGGATCTTACTGAGAGCAGCGTTCACTTCTGGCATGCTGTAGCACTTCCTCCACATTGACACCTCCACTGCATCTTTCAGAGGGGCTGGCAGCAACCTGCAAAGATCAAAAGGATCTGGGCATTTTCAGAACTTCCTGAGGGACGGCCAGCTTTTATTCCCATTTGTATTCTCCAGATGGCAGATTTTCTCTCTCTTTTTTTTTTTTTTTTCCCTTCATCTTCCTTTTAAATACGCCTGGTGCTTCAATGTGAGGAGCAAGACTTTCTGCTTGTTGAGAAGCAGAACCACACTGTTTTGCCTCACCCCAAAGGCTGCTCTCTTTCAGCTCTCTTAGCTGTTGTTCCTGTCCAGCCCTTTCTTCATAGACGTAGCTGTGATGAAGGTGCTATACCACTCCTGCAGTATTTGTGCCACCAATGAAAGATGTTGGCTGATCTGACAGGTCAACACGCACTAGTAGAATTGGTATAGAAGACTGGGATCTTGGATCAGTGTCTGTTCTGCATATCCCTAAAGTTCTAAAACAAACAATTTGAAAACAACAGAAAGCTGCAAACTTGTGATTAAAATGTGGGTACCAGACCATGAACAATCCCAGGCTCTGCTCTCAGTTTTCACACCACTGTCCTACAAGAGCATGTGCCCCTGCACTTCAGCCTCTCTGCCTCCAGCTCAGACACCCTGCTTGCCGTCGGAGTGCACTGCCAACGACACATTAGCTGACACTGCAGAGCACTTGGAGATCCCCTACACGGAAGTATTTAAGATGTTTTACACCAAAGGAAAAAAATCCATCCATTCTGCTCTTCACAGACACTGCAAGTCAGCTGGACAGCGTTGTCAAGGAAAGAAGTGAACTGTAATGTCACGGGCTGCAAGAGAGATGGCTAACTTCTGGGAAATAAATCTTCCTTAGCAACATGAACTGAGGCAGGAAGCAGCACAGCTGCCAAATGCATAAGAAGAATAGGATTTTTTCTGTATATTAAACCAATGCTAAATCAAAGGCTAATTCAAACCAATTTCCAAAGATTTATGGAAATTGGTCAAGTTTCTTTGATCAATTTGTTTAAAGGAATTTAATTTATTGTTATATCTACCAGGTCACTGAACTCTTCCATAATTTAAGAAAGTGAAGAAAGGATTAAGACCAGCTCTTGCCAAGACTGCTGTATAGGTCTAGTGTGATAACTGTAATTCCAGCACATGCTGGCTGAAAGCATACTGTGCTTAAGGAAACAAACAAAGCGTTCAAGGTCTTTTTTGGGAAGTCATAAGCAACAAAAGGCCAAACAATAGGGATAGTTGTCCACCACTGCACTGAAGCAAATTGCCTGTAAAAGCCTTTAACCCACCATAAGAAGCATTTAGAGTTGGATGCTTTCAGGAGCTTCTCTTCTGGGAAGAGGAGAATATACCTCCAGGTAATGGAGAAAAGTGGGGAATTGTCCTTGGTGATAGAAGTAAGTTCCTATCAGCCTCTCTGTGGCTACACTGTAAATATACTCCGATTCCTAACAGAGACCAGTGGGACCAATCTCCAGCGGCTGCATTCTTTGCCTGCTCCTCAGACGTGCCCCTGCTGGCACTCAAGCTGTCACCTGAACTTTTAAAATACGCACAGAAAGTTACTGGAGGATATTTTAATGCTGGGAGTGAATCTCCTAACAGCATGGCAACATCCTATTTGAGCGCAACCAGATGTATGTGGGTGGATGCAGGGATAGTCAACCTACAGCCACAGACAGGGAGGTATGGCCCCTCCTGTCCACTACCCTGACTCAGGGAACACCCTGTCTCAGAGATCTTACAAAAAGACAAAGGAGACCATCAAACAGGTGATCATCAAAGTGTCTTTCATGAGGCAAACTTCCTCTTCAGCCCCCTGAATCCTAATCAGCATGAAAAATACTATGTCTGAGCATCTACAAAGCTTCCACAAGACTGCTCATTTAAAATAAAAACCAATGGCAATAAAACTTGCTAAGCAATTAGTTCAGACTGGATCTGATAATGGAAAAACGTAAGCCACTATAATGAACTTATTATATTTTATACAGTATTTGCATTTAAAACGCTTCAATGCTTTATCTAATGAAGACCATAACACTTTGTGTTTTATACCAACTATTCAGAGTAGAACTAGCTGAACTGTAAAGCAGTAATGGTGATTGATCAGCCTGAAAAATTCAAGTTAGACCTGGAAGTAATAAGTATTCTGCTCTAGCAACAGGCAAGTCTCACATTTTCTTAAATAATAGATGTCAGTCTAACCCTGCATGTGCTCTTAGCCAGGTGCTAATTTGTGGATCAGTGGATGTTTGCTCACATGCTGTAATAATCTCACTCATGCTCGCATGACACTTGTCACCAGGAATCTCAAAACACTTTGCAAACATTAATTAAGTCCCTGTATACCCTCCATGGTGGATAGGAGCTCCATTTTACAGAGGCATAGGGAGGTGAAGGGGGAAGCTCAGAGCACAGGCAGAGCCCAATTGGAAAGGGAATTCAGATTTGTCCTCTTGTAGCTCAGAGTCAACAATGGTTTGCACCAGCCTGACGGCAGAGTTTAGGATAGGCAGACACATCACCGATCAGCTGCAGGGCTGCCCGTTACATGTGGTCACCCCCTTTGTCATAACAGTTCTTTGCTCAGCCTCTACCTCGTATTTGGGCAAGGTGTGCATTTTTTTACCCTAGAAGCTGGGGGACCTGCCTGTATGATTGAGGTTTCCTGCAAGACCTCATTTTGTGGCAGTGCTCTGTGCTCAGCAGAGGTCCTTTATGTGGGACAGAAGGGTTGGTCCAGCCTGTCCTGGGGGTGGGCTCTTACACTTTCCTCTCACCTCCATCAGTATCTCATTGTAACAGCTTGATAGCATCAAGGAGGAACTGTCAGCGTTAGGGTGCTTCCCGAGCAATGTGAGACACAAAAATGTTTCTTCAATACAGCTTCAACAAGAAGACTCCAGCCTTCTATGGCAGTTGAATCACAGCAAAGATCACATCTCTGAGTTCGCCTCTGGAATAGCCAACAGCATGCAAAGTGCTAGACAGCACTTCTTCTAAAATACGACCACCAGGAAAGTGACATTAAATGAGCTTTAAGATGTATGATCCTCCGCTAAACCATGCATACAGAACACAGGCACTAGTGTGATGAGAATAATAGCTCCAGCCCTCTTTCATCACATCACTGTGAGCTTCAGGAGTCGTTCTAGTCAGGCTAGCAGACTCCAAAATTAAAAACCACCACTCTGATGAGAGCAGACCTCAAGCAGCACAAAATCCTTATCAACCTTACTATCTTTAGTTTTGTTTTACATCTGTGTTTTGCCTGCCTTCCTCAGAAAAGTTAGCTATTGTGCTAAGACTGCTCCTATGCTCAGCAGGGGAGGACAATATATAGCTAAACATATGCTAATTTGGGTTTTTAATTTGCTTTGTGATATTGGAAAATGGCAACACTACTTTTATAACTTAGGAAATAATTCATTTTTAGTAAACTTTTAAGTCAAGTCACATTAAGAAGAGAAAATGGGAGATCAATTAAAATGCACAAAGCAGCTTTTAAAAATAACTTTCTCTAACCAGTCCTATCTTTAAAATGTGCTAACAATGAGACTATCTCCTCTGTAGAACATCTTGTGCACCTAAAATTGTCTTTACTTCCAAGGAAAGCACTATCTGCAATTAGTTAACGCTTAGGAATATTTTTGGATTACAGACACTTCCAAAGTTTAGAGCCAACAGGTCTCAATTCTGAGTGCCTTATTTTTGTTTATTAATGGAATAACAGAGGCAGAATTTCCAACTCAGTTTTTTTTTCTTTTCCCCCCAGTTTGCTTCTAAGCTTTAAACAAGTGAAAAAAAACAAAACAACAACAACAACAACACCATCTTTCTGTGGTAAAAGAGGCTGCAGCCCTGGGAAGAAAGGTGGCACTGCACTGTGGCTGGCTCCCAGTGACTTCCAGCAGTTCAGTGCCTTGACTTTCTTACCATTTCAGCCAACATGAATGTAAATATAATTTTAAATTAATACTACTCCAATACAATATAACTCAGCTTAAACAGCTTGCTAATTTCATCAATGTTTTATGATGCTTACACAAAAATCTGCCATTTTTATCTACCATCATGGAGCTACAGTATGTGAGGGGCGATCAGAAGAGGCATGTGCGTTACCAAGTCTTCCAAGAACCAAGCTTGTGTAGTTTCTGTACACCACACGGTGGTTTTTTTTCTGCTTCGTGGCTTCAGCAAATCAAAATTCAAGTGGTGACAGCTGACCTATCTTCACACTTAATAAACTTTAGAGGTTTAAAACACTGAGATAGTCACCCTTTCCAGGTGGCTTGCTCCTTACCTCTGTACCTCCTTGTTCTTCCACGTGGAGGCAGACTGAGCCTTTGGCACACGTTCAATGGAATTCACCAGTTCCTCCATGAGAAGTCTGAAAAGACATAACTAAATTAGTATTGCAGCTTTCCAGGCAAGACATAGCTTTGTCCCAAATGCTTCCAAAATATCACACAAATTGTAACATTATCAAGCGGTTTTAAAGAGGGGCTCTTCCTCCAGAGGCACTGCAGCAATTACCAGCATTACGCCTTGTTGCCCTACTGAATATGTCCAGTTTCAGCTAGTCCAATTCTATCTGCCTGGTTGTGACAGCAAAGGATCTGGCGTACTGGGTTATGGGCTATTTGGGAAGGGGGAGGACAAGAGGAACTCCTCAATCTCTCCTGCTGTGCAAGATGATTTCTACATTACTGATTGTTTGCCATAAGGAATGAGACAAAATATAAGAAGAAAACTTGTCAGCTGATGTCTATTCATCACTTAGAGAAGCCAAGCACATTGTCAGAGGGAACCCTCCTCATCTACAAATGCACAATACAGTATTTGACACAGAAAAATATGTCAGTCATTAAAAACCGCTAAAACAGATTCCACTGTCCCAAACCAAACGTTTGTAATTGTGTGCGTGCTTTCCTTTGAAGGTAGGAAATGACAGATTTAACTGGAGAATGGTACCTAGAATTACTTGGGGTGGGGAGAACCACAGCAGAGTCCACCCTCCAACAAAACCATACTTGTTATCTTCAGCTATGGGCCAGCAATAGCCCAGAGGTCTACAATCAGTTTGTATTCATATAATTCCTTTCTCTTTCAAGAGCCCTCAGTTTTTGTTTGTTTTTACATAAAGGCATAAATACTCTGCTGTGGAAAGTTTGTATAGGACCTTTAATAGACAAAGGTTCCTGCCCTGACGTGCTTACAGCAGAAATTCAGAAACCACAGCCTAATCTGGTTTCTAATTATTGAACATGGCAGTTGTTTTGCATGAGAAATGCACACAGTGCAACTCCAGTTAGATTACAACCAGGAACAAACCTGCAGCCTTTAATTGCTGGAATTGACATATCCAGTCAACAACTTTGGAAGAAAATACTGCCAAATCAGATGACCAGATACTAAGTTTTTGACAGCACTGTATTTCTTACATTTTCTACTTGTCTTACATTTCTGCTCCTTTTCTTAGTGCTTCTCTTTGGAGTTAAGAGCTTATGAGAGAATCTCACCTTGTGTCATTTGAAATGAAGCCAGCCTGAATTCCCCTCCATGGTGTGGAGCCTGGTACTGAAAAAACTACAAGGCAGTAATCCTAAAAACATTTCTAAAATACTGGTGATTCCTCTTTGGTTTAAGGGGAGCAGAAAAGAGCAGGAGAGATCCTTGATTCATGGTTCTTGAAGGTTTGAAGCAGGCTATACAGTAACTGCTGCTCAGGGTATCTCAGTCCACCCAGGATCCACTATCCCACATCTGCCTGGACTCGACACAAGCACCTGCTGTAAATGACAGAGTTCCAGAGTCTCGGAAACACTGAGTTAACACATTTTCAGCACTAAGGATTTGGCTGGCATTCAGATGCTGCCTAAGAGCCTGTTCGGAACATTAGACACCACTCCTCTACCCATATTGTCCTTTACACCTTTTCCTTAGCAGCAATGAAAGAGGAGCAGAGAATATTAAGGGGCTTTTTACCTGCCAATTTGGACAGTGGGCTCAGTGGCATACACTGTTCCAGTGAATCCTGTGTACTCTGTGATATAGGGCAATGCCATCATGCAGTGATAGTTTGAGATCAAGATCACATCTACTGTGGAGAGGTCAAGCAGCTCAGTCTGAAAACAGAGGAAAGAGAGAAGCAACATGTAACCCTTTCATGTAATTGAAGCAATGACAGTAAAACTTCTTGTTTTTTTTTTTTTTTTTTTTTTAATT
>VXAV01008403.1:20358-51381 GCA_013399715.1 Alectura lathami | reverse complement strand
CCTCGCAGCCCGGGGCGGGCGGGTAGGTGCCCCCGGAGGGGGCTGCGGGGCAGCCCCCGGCTTCTACGGGAGCCCGCTCCTTCTTCCTCCTCTTTTTTTATTTTTATTTATTTTTTTTGTCCCTTTTTTTTCCCCTGGGCGTGGGGGAGGACGAACTCGCGGCGGCGGAGTCCCCTCAGACTGGGTGGGTGCTGGCTTTTTAATTTATTATTATTATGATTATGATTTCGGCTTGTTTTGGTTTTGTTCGCTGCTGACTTCGGGGCTGGGCTGGTGCCGCCTCAGAGGCTGCGAGCCCCGGAGCGGGGCCCCCGCTCCACGCTCTCTTATCCCTGTTTTCCCCCCTTTCTCCCTCTTTCCTTCCCGTTCGCTCCCGTACTTGGGCCGGGAGGCTGCGGGGGCTCACACCCAGGATCCGACCCCCTCCGCCCGGGCAGCTGAAGGAGGGGCGAGTGTTCGAGCACCCCGGAGGCTGTTTTTAGGGGAGCCCCTCTGCTTTCCCTACGGATGGGAGACAAGGGGTCACGGCATCTCCTCTGCCCCCAAAAGCTGCAGGGCGAGGTGTGCTGGTGCTGCCGGGGCTTTGCGGGAGGGTTTCGGGGAGGGCAGAGGCGTGAATCCGAAGGGATTTGCTTGCGGGAGTTTAACGCGGGTGGGGGAGAGGAAGAGGACGGAGGGAAGTCGTTCCCAAAATGTGTGAGAAGGGCTTGGGTGGGGTGTCATGCGCTTGTTTATTCCGTACTTGCCGGGGAGAGGAGGTGAGATGCTTCGCCGTCTGCGCCCGGGCTGTCTTGGCGATGAGCAGTGTCCCTGACCCCAGGGCTGGCTGGAGGAAGGGGTGGGGAATGCTGCCGACCTGCCCCGCTCCCGTTCGGGGCTAAGGCAGACCAAGTCTTAGTGGTTTTGTATGGTTTTAAGCGCAAAACAGAAACGCGAGGCAGGCTGAGGCTGAGTTCTTCAGCCTCAGTTTTGGCTGGTGTTTTTTTCGGTTGTTTTGCAGAGCACTTTTTGGGAAGCATTTCTTCTTATTTTCTTTGCAATGGGTCTGGGAAAAAAAAAAAAAAAGCCGTGGTAATATGTGCTGTTGTTCTGGTCCCTTCGTGTCGGTGACAAAAATGCTTTTTTTGGGGGGTGGGGAGGGAAGAAGGAAGAGGAAATGAAGGCTGCAAGCATGTTCACTGTTTGTCCGTGGAGTCGGGTGTATCCTAATTTGTTCTCGTGCCCGTGGAACGTTGGGAGCACAGATAAGTGGCTTTAAGTACAGAATGCACGTGAGCTGAAGCTGGAAAGATTTAAACTTCGTAGGGAGGAAAGTGTTAAACTGCTGGCCAGGGCACGTCGGAACAGATCTGATAGACGCCGGCTACGTGCCCCTGATCCAAACTGAATGGGGACGGGGGGGTTGGGAAGGAAGCTGGTGCAAAAAACTACAATTTGCATGAAAGGCAGCATGTGAAATCCATTGTAGTGGAGAAAGGAATGGTGCTGTGCAGACGTTTGTGGGCTGGCAAAGCCCTGAAGTGCCTGCTTGCGTCCCGTGATATGACGAGCTCATTTCTGCAGGGCTCATCAGGTACACTCTGCTTCCTTCCTGGGATGGTGCAGCTGGCATTTGATTTCCTCCGCGGATGGGAGAGGAGGAGTCCTGTGCAGTTTTTTTCCCCGAGATGATTGCATTTTCCTTGGCCTTGCTGTACCCTACCTCATTAGTAGGAGCTGCATCTATATTTATTTACCATTATACCGTGTCCCGTGGGAGGTCGGGTGTAGTTTGGAGTAGGTACATATGGATTTATCACTCTTAACATTTTTTTTTTTTTCCTCACATCATGCTAGGGCCAAGTCCTTCAACAGCAGGGAGCAAACTTAATTTATTCCTGTATTTTGCATCGCCCTTTTTGCCATTTCTCTTCCAAATTGCTAAGAAAACATTTCTGAGATACGGCTGGGGGGGGGGGAGGTAGGAAAGAAGTGGGAAATGGATGGAGCGTTGTAGTGCAGGGGTGCATTTGTTATCTGCATGTGTTCTAGGAGCGCTGAGGAGGGTTTGACGCTGTATCTGAAAACTGGGGTTTGGGAAGGCTCTTTCCCCTTCTGTGAGGATTATTCTTTAGCCCCAGGACAGCCACAACTTTTCTGTGTGGCTGACAAGATTGTCTGATGAGCCTGGGCGTGAGACTAGGAACAAGGAACTTGTGTTTCACTCAGCTCTGTGTGCTCTTCCTCCTGTCGTTCCTTCAGCACCCGAACAGGCATCAGCATTTTTCCTCCTGTGTCATCCAGCGCTGTTCAGAGCAGGTCTAGACGACATTGTGGTATGCAGGCTGCCAGCTGTGTTACAGGAATGCTACCAGAGGTGAAATGGCAGGGTTTTTAAAGAGTGGTAAGGAAATCTTCAAGAAAATTCTGTGTGGATGAGGCCTGCTTATCTCTCTAACTACTTTATTGAGCAGGCTTGAGCAATTCTTTTCTGTTTTGTTGACCTTTCTAGAAAACAAGCATCTCTGTAGTAAGGCAATCTGGTAATTCCACGGAATTAGTAACCAGTGTCTGCTGCAGAAAGCTTCCTTCTGAGCCCGCTTCTGTGCGAGTCTTACTGGTCTCTTTCAAAGGGCTGTTAGCAGTTGTCCAGTGGTTTGGTAATTAAATTACTGCAAAGCGTTTGCTTTATAGTGATCCATAAGTTCATGGAAGTGTTTCATAGTTTTTTTTGTTGGTGTCTGGAGCTGGGAAATGGCGGGGTTCTGACATTTGCTTTTAAAGCGGTTTTTATTTTATTTTTAATAAAATGCGTTTATGATAAGCGTGAGTTTCCAGGAGTGTTCTATCACTGTCTTTTGGGACTGCACTTTGTTGAATGTCAGTGAGGCAGTGATGAAATTTGGGTCTTTAGGGTATGGTGTTTGGGAGGGGAACTGGAAGAATGAATGAAAAACTCCGGTACTGTCTCTTTCATAAATGCATCTCTGAAGATGCTTGGTTGTGTGTGTTAGAAAATAAACAGATCTGCATCAAGAGGACAGCGTGTTAGAATCTGAAAAAAGCAACTTGTGCTTTACAGTGATTTCTGTGCAGAGATTTTAGGGGTATTACAGGATTACGCTTTGCAGCATTGGGATCTGTGGCAAATATTTTCCATCTTATGCAAAGTTTAGGATTTGAAATCAAGCGCTTGAAGGTGTGCTGTCAACTTAAGATTCCTACTGCAGAAGAACATGTCTTTGTTTCTGCTCTTCCTTTATACAGCTTTGACACTTGTAAAGTCACTGAAGTCGATTTCACTTTGCACTGATTTTAATGGAGCAGGCACTGGATCCACATGCGAGTCCTCGCGGGATTGCCCCTTTAATTATACCTATGCTGATAATGTTATCTTGTGGATTATCAATGAAGTGAGACCAATGTCATGATTATAGTGGGATTTTAGGAGATAATGAGGAAGAATAGAATTTTTTTTTTGTTAACTCGTATCCCTAAAGCTGTTTTTATATATTAATTCATTAATAAACTGGATTTTAGCATTCCAATATTCCTGTGTGACTAAAGCTCCCTTCTGACATGTATAAAGATGGGGGCAGCTAGTACGCTTAGCCAAGTACGCTAAGAGTTCATATTTGAGCACTCAGTCATGCAAGCTGATTTTATGTTAGCTATGAATGCAATTTCCAGTGTTAATGCTAAAGATAAGAGTTCGGACGAGTGCTTTTACATTGGGGAACAAAGAAAGCAGGAATAACAGGGTATGAAAGTGTTATTTTTCATTTCACAGGTGGCAAGCCAAGGTGTAGAGGGATTAACCTGCTCAGGTTCCTGCGTGGCAGAGCTAGCGAGCAGCCTGTGGGCTCCAGAGTTGGTCAGGGCTTTAATTGCAGTGTTTCTTCCTCCCCGTGTTAACTGGCTTACTTCCACGTTTTAAAAGCAACGTCCAGAGGTTATTTTTGTTTCTAGCAGTTGCAAACTTTATAGCCCGAAGTTTTTTCTTTTCCAGTCGAGCCGTGAAAGCACAGGGTTGGAAAGCTTCGCCTAAACAGCACCTCGCTGCCATATGATACGATGCTGAAGCAGCCTCTGACAAGTGAACCCTCTCATGGAAATCATGTGAGGAATTCTGTTACTCAACACAGAAGATCTTCTGGGGGAAAGGAGGTTGCAAACCGTTCACTATGTGGTCTTCATTGCAAGTTGGCACAAAGCATGTTCTTATGTATCCAGGCAGTCATGTGGTCTGCAGAGAGGAGCAGAGAGTCCACAGTCGCCGGCCAACTGAAAATTTCACCCTGCAACCGTGAGAAACGCGTTTATTTCTGCCTAGAAAAGAGATGTAAGAGCTTGAATTCCGATCTCTCTGAAAAATGGCATTGTTTGATCTCCTTCCCCCCTCCTCCCATGCGACTTTTAGGATAGATAACCTTAAAAAATCATACGTTGTGCTTGGGATGCTTCTGTTCTGCGCTGTGTCACTCGGGTTGACCAGAAAGGCCGTTGTTCAGGCAGGCTTCCTGCATAATGTGCTGCTGAGCAAAGTGCTCGTTTCACAGTTATCAAACTGCTGCTATCACAATTACTGCTCGTAAAGCCTTAACCTAATCAGGAGCAATCGATTTATGGCCGCAACTTGTGTGGTGTGCAGTGGAGTCCGACTCTGATGTTTCCCATTTGATTCATTATGCCTGAGCCACCGTCCTTCTCCTTTACTACTCTATGACAAAATAATACTTTGTACCTTCGTTTGTAAATCTTTAAGTGCTTTATGGAGATAGCAGAACTTTAAAAATAGAGAAACTGAGGCATAAAGGCCAAGTGACTCACTCAAGGTCGCACTGAGTCAGTGACAGTTGTACACAGCTGCCTCATATCCCCATCGAGTGCACATTTACACCTGTGATATATTAATATGTTATCCATGCACAGAATTTATTGGCTGGTCTTCTACTCTGCTCAGTAAGAATACCAAAGTCAATGAGATTTTTTTTTTTTTTTTTTACAGTGGTGGGAGGATTTCCCATCTTCCAGCTGTGGTTTGACACTTGCCATGTTCATTTATTTTCTTAATTGTATTGCTTTAAAATCCATTAGGTTTTTTTTTTTTTGCAGGATGTCCCTTTTTTACGTGCACCGCTTTTCTTCTGCTTTGTTTGATAGGAGTTCTCCAGTGTTGGACTTCAGATCTGTCCCAGGAACACACATGCATGCTCGTTACGGTTTTGATTCAGCACCACGTTATCATAGACACCAAAAGGTTGAACAATTACTGCTTTGATGTGCTTTTTAAAAATTAAATAACTAGGGCTGTTACTCTGCTTGTCTGTGAGCAGATTTCCCTCTCCCAGTTCTCAGTCTATGCTGCGTGAAGAGGCTGCAGTTAGAGGCTGCTCTTAAAACTGGGAACTGCTGTAATGCAGTGCCTCTGACAAAGCATGTTCTGCTTTATCTTTCCCTGCAGCCCACCAGAACGTAGGGAAGCTCAGGTAACTCTTTCTCCTACAGAATTTCCCTAGGAATGTTTACTTCATTTAGCAGTGTTTTTAGTGCAGTTACTGACCTGAAACTTGTCAGCAGGCGTAGCCTTTCATCAGGTTTTGTATATACCAAAAGGACTTCTGGGGCATGGCTTCACTGAGACCTAGCTTTGTGTGTATGCCTGCAGCATGTTGGCAAGTGCTTTCTTCCAGTCCCTGTTTGCCTGGAGGGCTGGGTGTTGTTTTCAGATCTACAGAAGAATTTTTTTGTAGCCAGAGGAAAACAAATTTTATTATGTACTTCATACATGAAGGGGGCATTCTTTCCTTTGTACGTACAAGGAGTCTGAGTAGGCTCGGTTACATTTGTAGGAATCCCATTCAGTGCTGTGGTGGTAGGTGAGGTATTACTGCTGGACTATGCAAGTGATTTGCAAGCCAGGCATGCAAAATATATTAATGATATTTGGTTCTGAATACCCCCAGCTGAACCTCACTTGTCTTGAACTCCTGGCATTGGTTTCCTCCCCACTTTTGAACTTAGTGGTGGAGAAACCTGGTTTCCTTTTCGCTTTCTTAGCAAACTTCATTGACTCTGAAGCTGGTCAATAAAACAGCTCCCACTGCAACAGCCCCGTGGGCTGTTCCTCCAGTGAGCATTGTGAGCAGCCGGTTTTATTCTTCTGATAAGCCTATGTCGTATCAATTAGGAAGTGCAGCATATAGTCATTTCCTGCGTTGGGAACTGCCCATGTCTTACGTGCTCTGAAGCAAGCCCTGAATCTGCTTTTTGTTCTTGCAGCGGTACTGTGCTGCTAATGGAGGCAGAAAGCGTTTAGTTAGTTCATAAAATACAAGCGCTGTTTCTGCTTGGGTATTTACTCTGACCTTTATTTTGGACACTTTCTCTGCCATGATCAGATTCTCTGATTACAATGTCAGCTTTCACTAGCAATCCCTTTGTGATTTAACTGGCGGGGCTCTGGAGTTTGAGCCGCTGGCTGAGCAGCAGCTCTGACGTGTGAGGCGTTCTCAAAGGTTGACAAGGAAAGTTGTGCTGGCAGTGGGGTGTCACCAGGCTCTGCCATGAGCCTTGCTTCGTGACCCAGGGCAAACTTCTTGCCTCGCCTGCGTGACAGCATGTGGCATGAATACAATCCTTTCAGGGCTGTTGAGATGTTTGCCTGTTCGTAAAGTATTTGAAGATCTTGGCTGGGTGGTGGTGCGTGCTGCTCCCGATAATATAAACACGAATGACATAAGTGTATTTGCGCAGAATGGGAACTAGCTATTGAAGCTAACGCTGACCCTTCTCGTGCCCCAGATGGGAGAGGTAAGCAGTTCATCTCCAGCGTTCTCAGCTTGGTTGCGTTATGCATTGTTTCCAGACATCGCGGTCGTTCTTCCTCTGGCTGCGTTTCACGGGGCTCCGTCTGCTTGGAGGAGCAGTGCTGGGCGCTGATAAGAACAGCGATCTGGAAAAGGGGGAACTTACTGAACTTGAAACTTACTCCTCCCTCTTTAATTTCCTCACCCACAGAAGTTGAATGATGTTAACATATTGGAGATTCATAAAATTTAAGGTGAGAACAGACAATTAAATCGCCTTGTCTGATATGTTTTATATGCTTTATATCACAAGTCTTTAAATTTTAATCATTTTCTCTGAAACTGAGACCAGTAACTGATGTTTGGCTAAAACCACTTTGAAATCTTTCCAGCCTTGAGTGTCCATCACTGGTAATTTCCGACTCCTCGCTTCTCCTGGTAGCTTGTGCCATCTCACCGCTAAAAGTAAGCGGCTGATCTCTAATTTGAATTTGTCTAACTTCTGCTGCTGGTTCTTGTTATGAGTCTCCTGACAAGATTAGAGCCCTTTAGTATCCAGCGCTTTCTTGCCGTGGAGGTACTTACACTCTGTAATCACGTTACTCAATTGATAAGGAAACAGAGTTGAGCTTTTAAGTCTCACTCTGAGGCATTTTCTCCAGCACTTTGGTCAGCCAGTGATTCCTCATGGTCTCCATTTATTTTTAACATTGTGGAAACCAAACATGGTAAATGCTCCAGTCTGCCTCTTATCCACGCCAGCTACCGAGGTACAATGACCCCTTTGGCTGCACAGCTGCTAAAAGGTTTGTAGGACCCCTTTCCTTAGGGGAATCCTGTTCATGAGCCTGTCTGCTCTGACACTGAGGTTCTTCCTAGCAAAGGCTGCCCCTTAGCAGGTATGGTTTGCATTTCTTAGGTTATAAATTTGCCTTTGCTTTCAGATGTTTTGCATTCCTGAGCACGTTTTGAGTCAGATATTCATACTTCTTTCTTTTGCTGCCCTTTCCTGGTAATAATATTCCACTCCTGTAGTCGTGGTGTTGGGCACAGATTTTTATCTGCGGTGATAAAAATGTTGAAGTGCATCAGGCCTTAAATTTAGTGACAAGAAGATGAGCATGATGCAATAGCAGGAAGTGGATGGAGAACTGGCGGACTGACAGCAACCCAAAAGCACCAGTTGATATGGAGCAGCCGAGGTGAGATTCCACTAAACCCAAACCACGCTCTGTGCACGTGCTTCCTTCTGTTTGACTGCGTTTGTGATCTCGAGGAGCGAAGTCAGCCCTTCATCAAGGTGTTTCCATGAAAACATGCTGACGGGCACTGCTGCATCCCTGTTCTCTGATTCCTTAGCAGGATCATCTTTTTTCTGTGGGTTTGCCTGGACTGGTACCCTGCTGGCCACCACATGGCACTCCAGCTTTGCTCCGTTTGGTTAGTAAGAGGAGCATCCTAGGATGTTTTATTCTTGAATATCTGCAAGTACAAGAACACAGAGCTTTGGGGGAGGCCGTGGTGCAGCTGCTTGCAGATTGTGTGGTGTCGTGGAAGCGAAGACCTCCCAAACCCTTACAAGTGGGTGCTTTGGAAGGCGCTTGTGAATTATCCCTCAGTTCATTCCATGGGTGTAATTCTGATAAATATTGGTGTCACTCTGTCACACTGAAGTCGATTCTGTTTTATTCATAGCAATATGCCTTGTTACTGTTAAAAACGCAGCTGCCTTTGCTCGCTGGCTGTTCCCTTGAATCTCCGTTTTCCTATGCCAAACTGATTTAGCCTTTACTCCCTCCATGTTGCAGCTGCAGTCAGCAATGCACGTGAATGTCTCTTTCTGGTAGAGAGGCGGTATTTATGCTCTTGCTTTTTAGGAGAGTGTATCATATGGGACCCTGAAACCAAACCTGGTTTAAATACCTTTGTCACCTTTGTCAGTAATGAGTGATGGGGGTAACTTTGTTTGTTTTCCTTTTTTTTTTTTTTTTTTTTTTTTTTTTTTTAAGGTGTTTAAAAGGGCTTCCTTCATGAGGGAGCCCCTGTTTTGAAACTTGCAAATTCCAGTCAGATAAAATGCAAAGGGGCCAGGCACGTATCTGAAGTTTGGGATGTCTGCTTCCTTTCTGGCTATCGAGTGTGAGACCTGCCAGAGAGATAGGCTTTGAAAACAAGCCTGTTGGAAGGGGGAAGAGAGGAAAGAGAGCTGAGGCACAGGGGTGTGGAGGCTGGAGAAGGTGCTGTAAAAAGGCTGGCTGTTTCCATGGCTTGAAATCTGAGGTGTGACCCAGTGAAAGTTGAAGGCAAGTGCTGGAAATTGATAACGTGTGCTGTTTTGTTGGGTGTAAATATTTCTTACACTGCAAGCCTCTGAGCTCAGCTAGGAACTCTCCTGCCTCCTAGCTCACAGTATCTGATTTTTTTTTTTTTTTCTGTTCCTCTGCTGTCTTCTTGCAGGAGTTGTTTATTGACTGAAATTGTTTCCATATGGCTGCAATGTAGAGCTTGATTACATTACATGTGGTGCTTTCCTGTGGCATTGCGGTGCTGTGGGAAGCTCATCCCTTTTTCTCCTTCCAGCCTTCCCATCCTCCGTAAAATTTTGGTGTTGGAACAAGTAACTTGTTTAGGGGTTATCTTCCCCCTCACTTTGAGGCTTGTGTAACTGGAAAACTGGGATCCAGTTCTTTTTTAAGTCTTTATATTTGATTGCTTCGGTGGGTGAAGCTCGCTCGTAAATTTCTGGTGAAATACTGAACATGGAGATCAGAGTGAGGTGATTGCACTTGCAGAGCCGTACTGGAGCTGGGCCCCAAGTGCTCAGCACTGTCCAAGTATGCAGACAGGAGGCAATCCTTCCCCCAGCGTGCTTACTGCCCTGGTTAGGCTGTATGTATTTACGCTGGTGATCACTTTGAATACTGCTCCAAGAAGGTGTTAAAATTCCAGTGCTTGGACACTTCAGGGTCGTGAACGGCCAAATGCACGGCTTATCTGGAGCCTGGAAGTGCTCTGCCTTGTTTGCAGGCAGCAGATCTGTTTAATAGTAAATGGGTGCCTGTGTCTTTGATAGGAATAAAGGCAGGTTGTTGGTGAAGTCAGCTGATAAAGCAGCAGTGAAGCATCTCCACCATTTCTTTGCAGTTACGTTCGCTCTTGTAAACTTGTTTATAACCTAGATTCAAGAGTTGTCATCTTAATAATGAAGATGTTTTAAATTTAAATACCTTTCCTTAACCGTATGTAGTATTGGCATCTAACGCAGCACCTGCGTTTCTTGCGGTGGATTTGAACAGAGCGTGGGCAATGTATTTTTACCTCCAGTATCTCAAAGTCAAACCAGTGGAGTGATGGTAGTCACTGTTGGCTGAGCACACGGAACCTGAGCCTGATGAAGCAGTAAGCCACCTTCTGACAGCAGTAGCTTCTTCTGCATGTGCCTAGAGAATGTTTTCTTCGTTTTGGTATATTTTGATAGTTCAGATCACAGGCTGTTTAATTCAGAGCTGCGAAACCATTTGGGAGCTGTAAATGCAGAAATGCTTGTTTTCCTCTCATAACATAAGGTGGGGGAGAAAAAAGAACAATGCGGAATGAGATTGACAAATACAAAAATCTTTCAGTGGAGGACACAACAAGGTTCAATTCACTTAATAAAGTTAATTTGTTTTCACTAAAGCGTTTTTAAATGCAGACCATGTTCCCATAACCTTTTTATGCATCCAGCACATGTGATATATCATTCAAGATTATTAAACCTGTAATACAGAAAAGCTGACATTTAAAAATTGTTTTATAAACACCCTGGCTGGTGGTGCCAGCCGAAGCTCAGGTACGCCATTTTCAGGCCATTGCCTTGCTGCGGTGTGAAGTTCTCTCCAACCTTATCAATCCAGTGCAAAGTGCAAATTTCAAGGGGAGAAACTTTTGCTAAAACCAGGACATCAGGGGCTTGTTGGGTGGGATAGGGCACTCAGCTGTCTTCAAAGGCAGAGTCAAGCCACAGGTTATTTAGATGTGCCTCGGAATTGAGAACTGTTTAACCAGAGAGCTACAGGCTCGAGGAGGGCAGTGGCTGCTCTGCTTCTCCCCTTCCCAGAGGACTGCCTGCCTGGAGGAGCAGGCACAGGCACCTCGTGCCAGCTGGGATGCTGTGAGCCTTCAAACAGCAGTAGGATGGAGCTGCCTCCCTTCAGCCCACGCTCAGGCACCTCACTTCAGTGGAAAGGTGGCCTTAAAGCCTTGGATTCTCCTACGTGTTTCCTTTTTTTTCTGCTCCCTGGGCAGCATGCTGTGTTTGTGGATCCATTTATGGATGGCCTGTGTGCTCTGTGAGGCTGCGGCCCCTCCAGCTGTGGCAGGATGCCTACAAATCCTGATTATTTTCTTGAAGATCTTTCTGCTCCCTATTTTGCAAAGCAAAAGTGTGGGCAAGGTAGGCTGGAAATGCCTTCATTTTTTTTTGCCCCTCACTGGTTTTGTGGGAGCAGAAATGAAGTTCAAGGTGTGTTTAGTTTCCAGTGCTGCCACTTTTACGGGAAGGGAGAGGTAAGAGAAGTGTGACAGTCACCAGCCTTCTTGCATGTCAGAACTGTGTTCTGCCTCTTACCTGGTGGATGAGAAGCTGACAGCAAAATAAATCTCTACCTTTTTGAGCCCCTCCAAAGCTGCCTTCAGGGAGCTCCTTTATACTAACAAAGTTTAGTTTGTTTACTGCTTATTTTTTGTGTGATTATAGACAACATGAGTACATGAAGGTTCTTTTGCGTGTTTTATGTGAGTTCAGATATTTCAGTGTGGAATAAAACGAGTGATTTCCATTAAATTTTAGTGTTTTTTTTTTTTTTTGGGGGGGGAATGAGTCCTTAAAACAAGGTGTAACGAATGTTAGAGGCAGTGGGAGTGCTCTCTGTTGGTTTTCACAAGAACTGAACTGGAACTCTGTTGAGGAGATTTCCTTTTTTTAATTAACAGATCATCACAGAGCTCTAGGACCTCTCATACTTAATCATAATTGATTCTCCATTGTTTTTGCTTTTGACAGACTTTGACTGTCTGCTTTCCAAAGGAGGCATTGGCCCTTCCTCCAATTATCTGATGAAACAATTTGCTGCGTGCAGCCTTCCTGCACCCTTCATGGCAGTGACTGCTTCCCTGCTTCTGGTGTCCTCCTGGGTGCTGCTTCCCAGCTCTGCTTTATGGTTCCTCTCTCTTAGGGATAGAAAACTACACAGTGCTGGCATTGAAATGCTTTTATTCTCCTTGCCCGCTCTCAGAAAAGTCTGCAGCATGGGCCTTGTGAACAGCACATGTTATGTGTCCTGCTAACAATGGGATGAGCAGAATGGTCCTTCAGGCTTCTGGTGAGAGTTACTTCTGAGGAAAGACTGCAGGCTCAGGGCCATCCTGTCTGTGCAGTGCTATCAGCACATTCTTTCTCCCCCATTTTCCCTACTCCTGTCTTTTTCATGCTTGTTCCTATGCCTTTTGCAGTCATAGTTTCCAGTTATAAGCTTAGCTTAAAACCCATTTTAACTAACTTTTGAGCTCATGCCTTAGCCGCAGAATAAAATTGGTTTAGTGATGTTCTCGGGTTCCTGAAGCCACCAGACCAGAACGTATGTGCATCTCTACCTCAGAGAAAGGATGTCTTCATAGGAAGGCGAGTCCATAGAGCCCATTTGTTGCACCAGAACCACCCAAAATCCAGGCAGATCATCATCGTGTGCTTGTGCGTTTATTTTTAGAGCAAGTTGCAGGAGATGAGGTTGGACAGTCTTTAGAGGTGCGTTCCGAGCTGAGCACTTCAGTGGTGTGCTGGGGAGTTCAGGAAAACGGGGAAACTACACCAGTCATTTTGTATAGATAAATCTTTGCACTTTTTGTCCTGTCCCCCATTCTTTCTCTTTCCCTATTTTCGAAAAGTGGACCTTTCAGAGCCTTTTTATAGCAGCGCCTGGATGCGTTTGTCCCGCTGGATTTAATGCCGTGGGTGGCACAGGGGAGGGTTAGAAGCTGGCTGTGGAACTGGGGTTTTACGTGGCAGGCTTCTGTGAAGTCAGTGAGGTTCCTGCTTTGCTGCAGCGGTGCGTGCATGTGGTACTCCTAAAAATAGGGGTTTGTGGAAGGCTCTGTACAGCTTGAACCCTGCTCTGCAGTCATGGTGGTGCCTCCGAACACAGGTGGATGCATGGTTAGATTCACTGCAGAGGTGCAAAGCACAACAGGGAGCCTAAGTTCAGGTGACATCAGGTTTAATAAATGGAAGGCAGTGCTGTCAGGTCAGAAGTTTGCCTTCTCTCTCGCACAAGGCAGCTGTGGATGCTGAGGAAAGGCTCCAAGGACAGGGTGAACACTGATACCAGTATGTACTGCAGATATCCATGCAGCCTGGGTCAGGCTTTCAGTATAGCTTTTGTATTCCATCTGCTCCAGTCAAAGCGGGGTCTATATGAGTTAAATCCTTAATAGCCCTTTGTCTAGACAAGCTGCCACTTCAGGCTGTGCCCACGGCATGTGCTTAATGTCACATACCTGGAGGCTGAACTCCCTTTGTGGTGTGAGGGCTTTTAGTTTGCTCCCTAGTGAGCAAATGCCTTTATTTATAAGCTAAGTCACCTTTATTTCCTGTCCCCCCCTCCCTTTTTTTTTTTTTTTTTTTTGTTGGCTGATATCCCAGTTCAATCCTGTCCTGTGCCACTTAAGGCATGAACAAATATTGTCTTTTAAGTCACCTGTGCTGGAGAGTAAGTGATCTCTCCCCACTTCCCCACCCAGGGTCGCCATCCTCACCAATCTGCTTGCTCAGTCACTCTCTCTTCATTCAGATGAAGTTAGCAGGGATAACGTGGACCTGCATGCAGCTTCCCATCTGATCTGGCGCAGGCAGCATCTGCCCAAAATGATCTGGGGAGCACTCACCTAAGCTGCTGCCTGGGCTGCAGGACCTGCTGGCAGGGAGGTGACAGCAGGGCACGCACAGCTTGTCTTCTCGCTGACTCACCTGGAGCCAGAAAAACACATCCATCCATGTTCTGCAGCGTTCATGCTGCTTCAGACGACGGCAGCAAGAGATTTCTCTGCGTTTCAGGTCATCTGCAAACATCTGTAGGACCCTCAGTTACTGTTTAACTCCTGCTCTGTGTACTCTTTGTTCATGAGGACTGAGTCAGCTGTCGTTTAGAAAAGTGTTTGTTTTCTGAAAAAAGTTTGTTTTCTGACTTGTCGGATCCTTTTTGGTGTGGGGTGATTGCTGTTTCTCTGTCATTTCCCTCCCTGTCTGTGGTGTGTGCACTGTTGGATCCCATTAGGTTTTCCTTTCTCATGCCCATCATACTGCACTGCAGTCGTCTGTCTTCTTTCCTGCCCCCTAATTCCATTGGATCATGCTCTCTTTCTCAATACTGTGTTTTCTAAAAGCCTTTTTTTTTCCATAAAAATGTCACCGTGCAAGACTGTTTTCTTGTCTGCAGTGATCTTTGTAAGAGAGGTTCAAGTCTTGAACAACAAGGAAATTCACTTCTTTTTTTTCTTCTTCTAGATATGTATTTGTTAGTCTCAGTGTTTTGGAGCCTCTCAGTTTACCTAAAACATTACTTTACATAGGTTATGTGTGAACATACACTTTCAAATGCTGCACAGCACTGCTGATTCTGTTACTGGGGGGAAAAGGAACCAGAAGCAGCACTGCAAGTGGAATTTCCACGAGCTGCATCATTGAAAGCACAAGGGCTAATGCCTTTCTCCAGATGTTAACCTTTCCTGATTTCATTTTGATGTATGCTTATGAAAACATTTTGGTTTCTTTGTCCCTTTGCACTTGAACTAGAAACTGTAGTCTATTTGTGGTGCATAGTAGAAGAGTATTTTTCTTAGTACTTCAGATTTAACAGTTTCTCTGTAGAGGAAGAAAATAAAGATTGAGACATCTTTCCAATGAAATACAAAATGAGAGGACAGCAATGTCTGAACTTAGCATCGCCTCCACTAATAGGACCAAAGATAGCAAAACTGAACGGTTCCTTACTTCCTCTGTTTTGGAGAGAGCAAGGGGAGGTGGTAGCCTAAAGAGACTAATCTGCAAATACACTGCTGTGAATGAAATTTGCATTTCTCCTTGCATGAAGCTGGTAATAGTTCTGATAGAAATGTATTGGAAATGGATTTTTCTAACCTGAAATGAGCAGCATGCTTGAATTCCACTGCTGCTGATTTCTGCCCAAAGGTTTCTGTTTTACAGCTGTGTTATTAAAAATTCATGGGGCAGCTTGAGATCAAAGCAAATATGTGTTCTCTTTACTGAGTAAGGTTGGGTTGTGTGGAACATGTGCATTGCATCCATGGGTTTTATGGCGGTGGTGCTCCTAGCAGAGGCACACGGCCCTTAGGATGTGCAGTTAGACCTGGGATGTGGGGAAGGAGGGTTGTGTCCCAGTGATTAGTGGTGGTCTGGTTCTCTGTTGGTTGAAATCTCTACTGCAGTTCAGGTTTTGCTTAGTTTGGGTGATTTTTTGCTCTTTCATTAATTATTATTATGTATTCCACATAGACTTGGTTCACACTGGTGTCCTGGAGCCCTGCTTTTGTTTCCTGGAGCTTGACCAGAGAACATGCATGTAGCTGCTGAAACCTATCACGGCCTTACTGTGAGGGCTTGAGGCTGCGTCCAGGAAGGGGATGGCCTGTCTGTGGTGTGTTTGTTCTTTGCAGAGAACAAGGCAGCCCAGGGTGTTACAGGTGTGATCCTCTGGTGAGGGCCTTCTGTTCATTCAGAGTTCTTCTCTGAATACCTTCCTCTTGCCTTCCTTTCCCACCTTGCTGCTTCAGAGCATGTGAAAGAAAGCAAGCTGTCAATATTGAAATCCCTTTATCAATTTTTTAGTTTTTATTTTTCTTTGTGTCAGCTTTGAGAATCAACAATCAAGTTTTGCCAGGACCCAAGCTCTCCCTTCTGCAGAAAAAAGCTTGCAGGTGTGAACTCTGACTTCTAGCTCAGGAAGACAGCGAGATGCCTTGCAGTCCTGTGGTTTCTGAAGGGCTGTGCTTGCTCATCGTGAGGCATCTCTTGTACATAGAGACTTGTACACACCACTTCTTCCCTGTGTTTCCTTCCACTTCTGACCTGTCCCGGCTGGCTGGATTTATGGGGCTCTGTTGCTTTTGCACTTCATGGGGTTTGTGTGTGCAAGTCCTGGGTATGGTTTAGCCCAGTGTGCGGCTACTTTAAACCACTGATAAAAAGAAGGGGGAGGAGGGAAGGCAAGAACCTGAGAAGCTGCTAGATCTTAAAGATTAATCAGCCTGGTTTAAATAGCAAGCAAAGCTACAAACCTTCTTTTCTTCACATTGTTTCCTTGCATTCTGCTCATGCAAAGTTTTTTCTCTAGGGGAAGATTTCAAGCTCCATGAGACCCTGTTCTCCTGTTAGTGTCAGGACACAGGCTGAGGTTATTTGTGTGAACATGTAGAGGCAGTTCCATTACCTGGGGTTACTTCCATGCTTTCTGGGTGGCTGGAATTACGGCCTCATATTGCACTTACCTGTTGCTCTGTTTATACGCATCTCCAGCTGTATTTACAAACTCACATCCAGCAACTCTTGCATCTGAGCTTCCATCCTAAGTGCAAGGGAAGTCACCATAAATGATAGGGACTTCCTAGCCTGTGTAAATGATAAGAACAGCCCTGTTTATAACTATTCTGAAGGTTACGCAGAGGAGGCACTTCTACAGAGGGTCAGCCCCTGGAAGGGCTGTGCTGGTAGGTTTGTTTCCACCTGCAGCTGCTCATCCCCTATCCTTGGTGTTCTCCTTTGCTGTGCTGGCTAGCCTGGCTATCAGAAGGGTTTAACGCTTATGGTGGGGCAAGGAGGAGCAAGGGGAATGAGTAGAAATATTTTTTTATTTTACCTTTTCTTCTCTTTTCCAAATTGGTTACCAGTTACGCTTACAAAGCAGCATTTACAAGATGGATCAAGAGCCAAGGAGGCCTTGTTTAAATCACAGCAAGTTTCCAAGTGGGTGTTATTCAGGCAGTGACCTGCTGGTGGTCTGGAAGGTATCAGAGGGTGCTCCATGGAACAATTGCAGCAAAATCAAGTGTTCTGACACTGCCTGAGGAGCTGAAGGAGTGCTCTTCTTAATATCTTTAATTAAGAAGTTTCACTGAGAGTTGGTGGTTTTTATGACTTCCACTTGCATGAATCTGTGTTAGTGGAATTGTTTTGAGAAAGCTAGACTGTTATTTTTTTTTCTTAAGGTTAGGAAATGTGATCTTACCCCTAGGCTGTGGATAGCAAGCAGGTTGCACAGTGCGTTGTCGGCAGCTGCGGACCTTTGGGTGCATCCTGCTGTGTTGGAATCCCTGTCCGCAAAGTGGGTGTGCTCTGCCTCCATCTCGGGCTGTAATGAGAGTTGATAGCTTTCCACGTGCTCTGGTGATTGAAATAACGTCTGTGTGACTTGCAGCTGAGAAGGCATGTTCATTTCTTGAGTAGTGTTTGATATCAGATCACAGTTTTCATTCAGGGGAACAAACAGCATCTTCTGTTATCTCACCCCATCCAAAGCAAATGTGGTGAACCAGTGCAAGGTGAGGAGCAGTGGGTGGGGTTGGTCCGTGGTGTTGGGCTTTATTTGGAACTGAGAGGGGTTTAACTCCTGGGCAGTAAAGGTGGTTATTAGATCAGCTGTTGAGCAAGAGAAAATAAGCAACAGGAAGAAATCTTGTTTTCCAGCATCCACTCTCCTGGCACCTAGTCATGATTTTTTTGGGGTACAATTTATTTTTTTTGCTGAATAGTGGGATCATGGATCCAGGCAGCAGAGGGAAAAATTAGTGTTGCTCTTATCATGTGAAACATCTTAAAGGAAACTGTCTTAAAGGCAACAATAAATGCTCTGGTAATAATGCAGACTAAACTGTACTTAAAACAAGTCTGTATCCATCACTCCAATATACTGAAATAGCAATCTGCTGATTTGATGTCGGGATGATGAATTATTATTACCTTTTTTATTATTTATTTTAAGGTTTGGTTGCAGACTTTCTGAAAACAAAGTGCATCTGGTTCTGGCTGTAAGGGTTATTGAGTGGCTGGGAGAAGCTCTTAGGTGTGGGGCACAGCTGGCGGTTTGTGCGTATAAATACACAAACACAAATGCATTTGCATGTATGTGGGATTTATGTGTGTCCTTGTGGGTGACTCACAGTGCCTAACACGACAGCCAGGTGTAAATCCCATTTATATGGATGGCAGTGGCTTAGGTCAGGCCTTGGGTGGCACCTTGCTGTGCGTGGCAGAGCTCCTGCCTGTGGAGAGACAAGTTCAAGTTGACAGGGGACCAATTTGAGATGAAAAGGGAAAAGGCATGTCTGGAGTGACGCTGAGCTTGTGCAGATTGATTGGAATCGCTCTGAGGTCTGATATCATCCCTCCAGTTTGTGCAGACAAGGCCGATGGAGAACATCCCTGAAAACAGCGTGCACGTGCGTGGCTTTGCGCGGCAAACCCGGTGCTGTGCTGCTCTTGGGCTGCTGGTGGAACAGCCCTGGTCAAACCCCGCTGACTGCAGCGTGTCCAGCAGCACGACCTGGGTAAGCTCGCAGGGTCTGCTGCTTTGTACCGAGTCGGTGCGGGTGAAAAGGTTGCATGTTGCTGATTCTTTTTTCTTTTTTTTTATTAAATAAGTTCTGGGAAATGGCCGTTTGGTTGGCCAAAGTTCAAGTTGTTCATCTGCTTCGTTCGCTGGTGCGGATGCTCGATAGCTTTGGTGCTCAAGGTTGGCTCGTGGCAGCGTTGACAGCTTGAATTGGCTCGAGGTCTGACATGAAATACCATCGATTGTCGTGTTCCTCGTTCAGACTAGAACTTAGTGAGTAAATGTTTCCCTGAAACTATCGATGCTGCTTTTGCTGCCTCTTTTAATGGCCGTAACCACCTTTGCCTGCTCAAAGCCTGGTTTAATCCTTTACAAACCACTTGCCAGACCTGTTCGAGCATTTCCTCGGTGTCCAGGTGATACAGCTGGTGACTGACAGCTCCAGCCCCTTCCAATCTGCTGTTTCAAAGGTGGTCTGTTTTTTATTCACTTCTTCCTGAATCAACCCAAGCGTGGCTTTGGAGGATGCTGCCTGTACCAGTGTGCTGACTGTCAAAGGTAGCACTGTGGTGCAGGGATTAAAAATCAATTTTAAAATCAAATTTAGATCAAAGTGGCTTAAACAGCAGGCAGGAAACTTTGGGTTGAGTAACTGAACTTAGATTTGCACATGTGTTTCTTGGTTATTGTGAAAGAGAAGTAGAGTTGTGTTGATAACTTTCACTTTCCTGACAGGTCTCATGAAAACCTTGAGCAATTGCATTACTTTGTGTACATTTATTACATACTGAGTCAGAAAATAGCTAATTCTCTGCATATTTCCCATCTGACTCTTATATAGAAGCCATGTCAAGCTACATTTGGGTGGAAATTGGGATTCAATTGAAAGTGCTGTTTTACTTGGCTTCATGGCTGTCGCAGTTATGTCAAAATACAGTTTTTCTTTTAAAATAAACTTATTAAATAGAGTGAGTCTTGTCTGTGGAAGGTAAATTTCACTTAATTTCTGGTTACTTTGCCATTTAGAAACATGGAACTGGCGGAGCTCATCAAGTTGCTTTTAAATGAGGAATAAAAATAAAAAGAGAAACTGTTTTTCCTGCCTTCTGAATTCCCAACTGGTTTCTCAGCTTTGAAAGCTGTACTCATTGGACTGAGCTAAATAAGCAAAGTTAAAAAGAAAATGTTTGTTCTTTCGTACTCGCAGGCTAGGATACTGCTTGAAGGATGGGCTGGCATTGCATGAGGCGCTAGTTCCCGGTGCTTACCAAGTGACTTCCACCAGTTCACCTCCTTGATAATCCTTTTCCCTTGTAAAAATTGTTGTAAAATATGTCCCTTTTTCACTTGGCTAATTTATTTAATATCGGACTCCTCTGTCACACGGTGCTGTGCGTCCACCAGAGAGACTCCTCATTGGGCAGGCAGTGACAGGACAGGGGGGAGTGACTTTAAAGGGGAGGAGATTTAGGTCGGATTTAGGAGGAAATTCTTTCCTCAGAGGGTGGTGAGGCCCTGGCCCAGGCTGCCCAGAGCAGCTGGGGGTGCCCCATCCCTGGGGGTGCTCAAGGCCAGGCTGGGTGGGCCCTGGGCAGCCTGAGCTGGGGGGTGGCAGCCAGCCCCCGGTAGGGCTTGGGTCTGAGGGGGGCTTTGGGGTCCCTTGCAACCCAAACCACTGTGTGATTCTATGCCACGTGCATCCCGTACCATATGACATTGTCAGGGCTTTGGTGGAAGAACGCCGTACCTGAGGGTTCCTATTTGTGACCTGGAAGCTGACCCAGGAAAGAGCTCCCCACAAGCAGCATGCTGAAGAGTGAGCTCTGCTCTTAGGATAATGTCTACATGAAGTCCTGCTGCTGCCTAAATGATAGGATTTGGTTTGGATTCTCTTGTGTGCCTGCCCTGTCAGTTTTTAGGTTGAGTTTTGGGAAAGGAACTGCTCAGCCCTGTGGAGGGAGGTGGGTTCACGACCGGCTGCTCGCTGGGCAGCGGGGCTCTGTCTGCTTCTTTCGGCTCATTTATCTTATCAGATAATGCTTGCCCTGGCATCACTCACTTATGGTGCTCCTTTAACTTCTAGAGGCTGTAAATGCAAGGTAACCATAGCCCATCTCCTCCTACCAAATCCTGCTTTCTAGCTCACGTGGGCTGCTTGAGATGGCAGCAGTGTATCCTTCTGCTGGCAAAGCAGCGGGCCTTGAGTGGATGGCAGAGCTGCAGCAAGGAAATGCTAAAATTGGAACTAGTGCAGAGAATAAGAAATGGTTTGAGCTCCGCTGAAGGCAGGGTAGGAAAGTCGCCCTGCCGTTGCTCGAGCAGGAGCTCAGTTTGCAAAATAAGCATTCTTAACAGATGCAACTTGTGTGCAGAATTTAAAAATAAATTGTGAGGAAGAAAAAAGTTTGGAAACAAATCTAGGTATCTGCTGATGGCAACTCTGGATTTCTGAGTGTACTGAGGAACAGAATTCTGAAATCTTGCAGCACGAAATGTCTGTATGCAAGCTGTAACAGTTTCATTTTCTGTCCTGTCAGAATACTAACTTTTCCAACCCCTGTGTCTGGGTTGTTTTCCTTCCTAAAATGAGGTGAGCTTTGTCCACTGCTTACAGTACCTGGGAAGAAGAGTGGTGCTCAGCTGTGCGCAGGGATTTGAGATGGGGTGTTTTATTTGTTCAGATAGGGTTCATCAATCTGTTATTTGCAAAGTTTGTGTTTTTTGGGAGGGGAGTTCAGTCATGGAACACATGCCTGGGACAGCACAAGCAGAACAGAAGCTAACAGGCTTCAGCATGATCTGACTTATGCCATCTGAAACTGGTGTCTTTCTCTATGGCACATCTAGTTTTATGTACCAGTTGGTGATAAATGCTTAAATTACAAACGCATAGTTTTAGACAAAACTCAGTGAAACCTCGAACACCTGATTTTCATTCCTTCCCTTTTAATTTGAAATCAGAAGCACAAAGCGATGAAGGATCGATAGCTCTGTGGTTTTCCCAGGAACAGCTTCCTTTTTGCTTCGCTTGTTTTGGTGTGTGTGTTGGAGATACCGTTGAAGCTGTGATGCCCAGAATGCTGAGGTGTACTGGTAATCCTGCAAAATCCCCTTTGACTCTGCTGAGCAAAAAAGCCCAACTGGGGCCGTGGGTTCTCCGACCCAGAGAAGCTGCAGCACCATCCCATCTTTGAAGTACTGTGATGCTAAAATGTGCTGTAACTGGATCAAAATGACCGTGCTCATTACTAGCTCTGGGCTGTTGCCTTAAAATGTTTGCAGTTAAAAAAAACAAACAACAACAACAAAAAAAACACAACTACTTTGTACTCCAGAGATTATGTTGTTTTTCTGTATACTGATAAAAAAAAACGTAAAAGCACGCAATGGTTGCTCTCTGATTTTGAGAGCTGCATGTTGTGTAAAGTGCTCCCTGTGCACAGCATCTTCTGAATGCCTGGTTGCAGTTTGCTCTGCTGTCCAGCATGCTTGATGCTGCTGTCCAGCATGCTGTCTAAATGGAGTTTGTATGATCCTGGGACTCAAGCTCCCTGAGTGCACTCATCTCCTTCCGTTTCTCCAGCGTTTCCTTTTTCATGAATGAGAGGGTGCAGGAAAGAAGGTAAAAGCCTGGAGCAGAGTCATTTTGAAGGGCAGTTTGCAAGAGGGTCTGGGCAGTCCCAGAATGACCTTTGGGTTGAGGCGGAGAGCCTGAGGGTTGGGGAAATGAGGGGAAAATTACTGCAACCTGGGAAGATCTAAGGGCATTATGAGCACTGCTCTCAGACATAGGGTTTGGGTTTTGGGGTGGTGCTGTGTGGAACCAGGGCTTGGACTCTGATCACTGGGGGGGGGTCTGTTCCAGCTCAGGATACCCTGTGGGGTGTCACAGGTGCTTTATACAGGCATCACCAAACCTACATACAGGTTGAACTGGAAGGTGCAGCCAGCCCTGGTGAGCACAGAGGTGCTAGCTAACGTTCCTGTTGCCTTTGGAAAAGGCAGTTTGTCTTTAATGAAGCAGAGCCTCCGCTCCGTTAATCTGTGCTTTGCTCCAGTGATCAATGCAGGAAAACAGCGTGCTGTGAGACTTCACCACTGCAGATCAATAGCCCCTAGCTACCCAACTGTATTAAAGGCAATTGATGGGCTGGGGGGATCTTGTAAACACTTGTTTGTCCCATCAGCATGTTTGCTCAGTTGTTGACAGCAAGGATGGCTGCAGAGCCGCTGTCAGCTGTAAATATATTTCTGGTTTTACTTGGAAGTAGTGCAGGATGTCTTTTAAACCACTTCAACATCTCAATTATGGTTAGACAGCAGTAATGGCAACGTATTAGGTGATAACAAATTGTGTAGTTCTTAAATAAAAACAAAAAAGCCTTATTTATGCTGAGTGAATTGAGATTTCAAGAAACACCCAGCTGACTTTGGCCCCAAGATGACATTTGAAGGGATAAATGATCAAGGTTATGCAAATGAGTGAATTGATCAAAACTGGTGATTTAAATCACTCTGATTTACATCAGCAAGAGGGAGGCTTTGATTTAAATCATTGATTTGAATCTTAAATGTTTTGGGATTGTACTTTCATTATTTTCCTAAAGACAGGTTGGTTTTCATTGGCTGGTAACTATATGAAGCTTGTTTATTTGCAAACAAGTGTGGCTCTTATGTTAATTTCTTAATTTCTTGCTTTGGGCAGGAGGGGGAATGCTCAACTAGCAGGGTAGGTGGGGCAGGAGTATGTCTTTAGGCAGGAGCAGAATTGAACAAATGCATATTTAAGTTCTTAACACTTACATTGTCTAGAAATAGCAAATAAGCTCTATATAGATGAGGGTTGGAACCGAAAGTAAAAAACCAAACCTCACTGCTCTGGGATTTAAATGTTGCTATCTTAAAATGCCAGTTGAGAAAAAAAAAAAAAGACAAAAACATCCCTTAAATGTTTTACATTTTAAAACAGATTCATTAAACAAAGAAAGCATTATCTGCAGTTAATGAACTGAACTGTTTCTGGATACTATGTCCTTCAAGGTCTGAAAGCTGGCAGGTCTTATTCTCTTACCTTGTTTTTATTCACAGGTTAGAAGAGGAAAACAAGCTTTCCTACTCCTTTTTAACTCAGTTAAAAAAAACAGTTGGTTTTTCAGCTTTTGAATGAACGAGTCATTGAAAGGAAGTAGATGAATAAACTGAAATGAACAGGATACTCCTTATGTGCAAGAAAAGGCAGAAGCAGTTCAGTGGTTGAGACTCTGCTTGAGACTCTGCTTCCAGGTGTTTGCGCTGCACCTTCCCCAGTTCAGGAATCGGATTTATTTCCCTTCCTTAGCAGGTGATACCTGCTAAATATTGTACATGAAATTTGAAATAACATTCCAGTAAGCTTGTGCTTTGGAGTGGTTTGTCAAAATGTTAACAGAACAAAGTGAATTACAAGTAATTCAAAACCATTTTTTTCTTCCCATGTGAAGTCTGTCCTGTGTGCATGCAGCTGTTTTCAGAGCATTTTTCAGCGGTGGATGCAATCCAGTTTCGTAATCCAGGTGAAGATGTGTTAAGCTGGCTTTCAGCCTGGAATACATACTGGATTTCTTTTTCATCTGAAGGAATTTACCAGCAGGTTTCTAATTTAGTTGTTGTTTTTTTTTTTTTTTTCTTAAAATGTGGAGTGTGTCTGGTAGAGAAGTTCAAGTGCTTTGGTCTCTGTGGAAGCCCACCAGGCTGGGGAGGCAGGCAGCCAAGTTTCTGTCTTTCCTGTGATTAAAAACAAAAAATCTTTACACTTTTTTTTGCGTTGTCCCTAAACCTCAAGACCTGTTGAAGATGAGAGATTCTGTTGTATTGGTTTCATTAAAATCGATGGGATGGTGACAGCCTGGTTGTACAGAGCACCTCAATTCCTTTGGTAATTAACCGCTTACTGCGCTGCCTTCTCAGGCACTGCATAAAACTCCTGGTTAGGAAGAAAGGCAGTGGTGTGGGTGAAGCTCCTGATGCCTTTCCATCTTCTCAGCAGCACCAGTCCTTCTGGGTTGCCTCTCACAGAGCAGTGCTCCTGCTCTGCTGAAGGAGCTGGTCTGTGCCTGAAGCTGCTGCAGGGTGTTGCGTTTTCCTTGGAAAAAAAGTACATCCATTCTTCAGAGTGGTCTGAAAGGAGAAAAGTACAATTTAAAACAAATGTCTCACCGTGCTGATTTACCAGCACTCTCTTGTTGGAGGTGCTGTACTGTAAATCAAGGAGGAAAGTGAGCTCCCAACATTTTGTCACTGGGTTTCGCCCGAGCTCTGTGTTGTCAGGTCGTTCGTCTGCTGGTGCTGGAGATGCTGTGATAAATGGCCTCACCTTCCGTCGTTCAAGTGACTGCTGCTGGGTGCGGAAAAAAATGATGCCCGTACCAGGCTTTTTTTAAGATGTTAAGGTTTGTTTAATAAGTTAGAAAATATTTGCTGTTTCTGATGGAAAAAATATATGAATGCAAAACGCTGTTGCTGTTCAGTTCGGTTAAAGTGGTAGGAGGAAGCCAATGGTTTGCATGATCTTAGGATAAACTGGAAACATCTGTTGTTACATCCCTGGGTGCTTAAGTCCCACAACCTGGATTAGGTTTTAGTTCTCTTATCTCCTTCAAAAAACTTGGCACATACCTGAATACAAAGTGGTGGCTGATGGTATGGGCTGGGGCAGTCTGTAAGTACTGGGGCATCCGCTTAGGAAAAGGGCACGGTGAGGCACAACAGCAATACTGATGGTGATGAGAAGTGTAGTGGTAAGTGCAATTTACCCTTACTTGTAACACAGGGAGTGCCAGGTGAAACACGAAATGCAAAGGATACCCTTCAGGAAATGAGCATTTCTTGCCTGTTTGTGTGGAACACCTGCCTTCTTACATGGGCAGGCAGTGACAGGACAGGGGGGAATGGCTTGAAACTAAAAGAGGGGAGATTTAGGTTGGGTGTTAGGAGGAAATTCTTTCCTCAGAGGTGGTGAGGCCCTGGCCCAGGCTTCCCAGAGCAGCTGTGGGTGCCCCATCCCTGGAGGTGCCCAAGGCCAGGCTGGGTGGGCCCTGGGCAGCCTGATCTGGGGGGTGGCAACCAGCCCATGGCAGGGGCTGGGGCTGAGGGGCCGTAAGGTCCCTTGCCACCCAAACCACTCTGTGATTCTGTGATTCCTGATGCTGTTAAAGATCTGATCTGTCAAAAATGTGGCCATGGTAGTAGCAGATGAGCAATCTTTGACTGCTCAAAGTCAGCAGGGGCACAGCCCCTGGCCAGCTGTAGCATGTGCTTTCCCTTGCTCAGGTGGGCAGGCAAATAAAGATGGGATGGGAATGTGGGGCAGGAGCAGGACTGGAGATGAGGGGCTGTGAGGGTAATGCAGAGACTGAAAATAGTGCAGTGAAAGGATGGAGAGGTAACGGGAGGCGTGGGGAGGGTTGCTGCAGTGCGAGGAAAGTGGGGTCTAAAGTGAAATGTTTATTAACCCGCTTGCCAGGAGACATTCAAACCCGATGTGAAAGTTTCTTGTAAGGAAATGAAGAATACATTGTTTTCCCTGTCAGCTGGAGGGACTACAAGAAATAGTTGACCTAATTTTCAGGAAGAAGTTGAGATTAGGCAAGTAATTCCTAGCTGTGCTGGAAGCCTGGAATAGCTTGTTTGCAGAGGTTTAATATTCTGGTTGCTCTTCCCTGAGTTGCTGTAGGGTTTTCCTGCCAGTAGCTTCCTCTCAATGCAGCAACAGTTATCTGTGAAGTCTAAGTGATCCTGCAATAAAAGGGCCTTCTTAATCAAGGATGGTAAAGTCGGAGACAGTCAGTGCTTTCAGCGTTGGCATCCTGTTCTGCTAAGGCAATCCCACGTAGGAGGAAGACGGACACAAAAAGTGATTTGGCTGTGATGCAGCAAAACAAATTCTGGCCAAACTGTGGACTTGGAGTTAATGGGTACACAGTGTTACTCTGCGAGCCTCTGTGAGGCCGACTGAGAGCCATGTCGTCTGTTAGCTGCTGAGGCTGCTTCGTTACTTCGTGTTCAACTTCAGCTGGTGAAAAATGGGGCACTTTCATGTCTTCCATTTCAAAAATAAAAACATTTTAAGAATATTAGGAGTAAATCTTACTAGATTGCTTTAGAGCAGCCGTAAGGCTGTGATCTAATCCATTTATATGCGTGCGTGTGTCATCCCCTCCCTTCCCCAGCCAACTGGATGTTGACTTACGGCGTCAGTTTTCTCCTTGCAGATGTGGAGTGAGTCTTGCTGCTGTAAGGTGTTTTACAATACATTCACGCTCTGGCTGGTGGAACAGCCGTACATAAATTGTGCCCTGGCCATTTTGGAACACAGTATCCCTGCTGGGTCCGGCTGACGGCCAGCCCTCTACCCGATCTCTGATTACCGTAACAGCGCTGCTCGCAGAAACTCAGCGCTTTCCCTGCAGCCTGCTCAGGGCTTCAGCTTCCTGTCTTGTGACTGACAGAGCTCAGGCCATCAGACATCCATCCCTTCTGTGCCCTGCCCAAATTTCTCTCTCTGGTTTGAGTTTCCTTTCTAAGCCTGCTTCGCCATACCTGCTTTCCACAGCTCTTCTCAGCAAGACCACATGCTGGTCCTTAACTGATCGTCTGTTGTAGGTAAGAGCGGCTCCAAACTCCATTTACAGGTTAACAGGCTTCTTTACACCACTAAGTTGATGTTGTGGGATTTTTTTTGTTTGTTTGTTTTTTTGGGGCCAACATCTTTATGATCCCAAGTCCCAGTTTCACAGCTATTAGGCTTGAGCAGTCATTTGAAATTAACTCATGTTTGTTACTTACGTCTTCCAACAACCAAAAAAAAAGTTATTAAACCAAGATTTGGTGAAGTGAAGGGGTTGATTCTATATTAAGGTTCTAAGATGTTTTTATTCACTTTACCTTTCTCAGGTTTTCATTTGTTCTCTGTCGTTTGACTCCAGGAGCTAGAGCTTAAAGAAGAGCAAGTGCTAACTGTGACTGTGAGGACAATGGGAGAATTGCTAAGATGTTTTACTTTCTGATTTGGTTTCTAAAGAAAGACCTAAAAGGACTCCAAACTGTCAAAGTCTTCTCACTTCTATTTTTCTTTCTCACATCCTTAAATGGTTCAGTTACTGCAAGTCCATGGTGAGCACTGCAGGGAATCTAGCCAGCGCTCTCTAGTCTTAAACTCTGTCCAGTGGTCCAGGTATTGACCCTGAAGGGGAAAGTACAGCCTCCCTCAGCTCCTGGAGGCAGTGTGCTGCATACAGCTCTCGTAGAGCTCATTACGCAAAGTCCAGGTGTCCCGGTGGCAGCAAGTGTGGACAGGGTAAACGCATCATCTTCAGATTCTGGAGAGGGGTTGATGGGCTGGGCTTTACAGGTTGAGCTGTGGGCTGTGCTGAGGGAGGGGAAGCATGATTTCTGCTGAAACAGTAATATTGCACAGAAGACAGTGTTGACATAGCGGAGGATTTCTTGCTTCACTCTGCTTGTTCTCCTCTTTCTGCAGGAGCAGCAATAAAAGCCCCCTTATGTCACCATGAAGTAACAGGGAGGAGGTTATACTAGTACAACAGGATGTAACTGCTAGAGCAGAGAGGCCTGAGCTGGAGCCCAAGGTAATACTGGGCCATAACTTCTCCCAGTCCTTTTGCTTGCTAAGGCCTTAAAGGGTTTTGTGAGGTTTCAAGACGAGTGGCAGCTTAGCCCCACTGCTGTTGCAGCATGCAGAGTGTGTCACAGTATGCACCCAGCTCACTGCTGTTTTTTTTTTTTTTCCCACCAAAACATTTTACTCCTAAAATAACTGTTTTCAGATACTTTTCCCTTTTGATGTTGAGCATCTTCTTGCAGGTGCTTACATCCCTTTCATTGTTTCTAGCTAAGGAAAATCAGATTTTTTAATGCAAAGGGGTTGTGGGAAGATCCACCCATCCGTTTTGGATGGAGAGAACTCATAGCTGCTGCATCCAGTGAATTTACAATTCACTTACATCCTGAAAATGGTTCAGAAAGGTGGAAACTAGGAGAGAGATGGAGTTCAGAGTCTCTACACAGCCTCAGAGGTCGCTGTTCTGTTTCCTTCTCGAGAGGATCTTGCAAGAGTCTTATTGCTGCAGCTTCAAAATCCTTCCAGGAGTTCTTTCTAATTGACTTATAACCTCGGTTATGGGGCTGTAGCTCTTTTCAGTGGTAATCCATGCTAAAGTGTGGGGTTAAACTGGCTTAGCAAACAGTATCCTTGTGTGGATTGGGGCAGAATTCTATGTAACTGAAAAGTCTGCCAATGCATTATCAACAGGATGTAAAGAATCATAAAGGTGTAAGTAGAAAATTGAAGTTAAAAGTACCCCTTTATGTAAGCCAGTATTTTGGATAATATTCTTAGAACTAACTGCGAAAAGAAAAAAAAAATCATCCTACTGTCTCCTATGCTTGGCAGCAGAATTGTTAGTCAGCAAGAATGTGCAGAACTTTGTGAAAAATTGTTTTTTAGATAATTGCTTGTTGCAGACTGTCTAGAGGAACTCACATTTTATTTTTGGCATGTTGCATTAAACAGTAGCTTTTATGCTTTAGGACTGATGTGTTGATTTATGTATCCTCCAGTCCTCTGATGGAGGTCCAATTTCCAAACTTGCAGACTTCTGTGGGGTAACTTGTTTCAAAACTTTCAGTTCTCCGACGGGAAGATGAATATTCCAAGGTAATACCTATGCAGCTCAAAGCAAAAGGGTGAGATGATGACTTCTGGGCCTGAAAGCCTTCATGAGAATGACTTTACACAAATTCCCCTCTGCATTTTGGTGTGTATACCTTTGAGTGGGTTGCATATCCCTCTGAGCAATGCATGTGCACTTACGGGAGGCCATCTGAAAGTTCAGAACTTCCAAATAATGCATGAATTAAACATCTTTATTTAATTCATTGCTCCTAAAATTGTAGGCTTCTGGCATGTGTAATAGGGCTAAATTAAAACAGCGGCTTAGTGACATTGCCACTTGTTGTGTCACCAGTACGCAGTAGGTATCTCAGGGACCTGTTTGAATAATTACTGTTAGAAACTTGATAAGCCGTTTGTGTGGCAGCAGCCCTGTGCTAAGGGCAACAGGGCATGGGGAAGGTACGGTTCCCACCTGTGATGACAAAGCTGTGGCTCTTGAAGCATGTTTCGAAGCACTGTGCCACTGCAGCTGGCAGTAGAGAGGGCAGAAGGGTACATCCACACTACAGAAAGTCGTGTGACTTTTTTAAGCTGGTGAACTTTAGTTCACCGATGGATTATATGTGTATAAAACCAAGGATCCTGTTTCTTTTTTTTGTTTGTTTGTTTTTTTTGTTTTCCCCCCCAACAGCTCTTTCTGAAGTGGTGGGTCTGAATGGAATGAAGTGAATGGATTCTGTATGGTTTGGGTTTAAAATAAATTGTGTGTTTGCATTAAAATATTTACATGTAAAGAAAGAACCTCTGGAAGTCTGAATGGTAAATCATAAAGACTCTTCCCTGATCCTTGACAATACAGGGTGTAGCATGGAGACAGAGCAATGAAAGACCCATCTAGAAATAGTGAAAGTCAGGGCTGCAGTAGTTCTTCAGATGGTTTCTGTTCATCGTGATATTGCTGCGCAGCAGAGGGGTCTGCAGCTTTGAAGGCAAGTCAGCCTTGCTCTGAGACGATCCCTTTTGAGCTGCCGTGTGAGCTGGTGGGTGCCTGACCCATTTGGAAAGGAGTGAGCTGGTACCTTGAGGCTGCATGAAAGGGTAGGAGCTCGGATCAGGAAACCGGCTCCAAGACAATGTTTGTGCAGAGGGGGCCTGGAAACTAAGCTGTGTTGTAGCGCTTTGGTTAGGGGTTATGGCTTTTGTCAGTACAGCAGGTTGAGGAAAAAAGGTTCACACGAACCCTGGACGTGGCCTTAGTTTGTTTGGGGAGCAAGGGGAAGTACCTCAATGCTTCGGGAAACACGCAGCGGCTGAATGCGAGGAATAAATGAAGGTTTTGCCTGCTGTCGTTTTGGCTGCTTCCCTGCTGCTTCCCCTGGCATCAGACTGGGCCCTGTGTTAGGACTAAGCGCAAATGTTGTTTGGTTCAGAAACAGCTACTTGCAGATGAAGCATTTTCTGCTTGTTTCTGCAAAAGGAAAAACTCTGTGATCAGTCAGTTTCAAGAATAAATTGATGGCAACTCTGCCCGTCTTCAGTATGGATGATTTTTTTTTTCCAGTTCTTCCCATCCCTTTGCCTCTGTGTCTCTCAGCGCTTCCAGTTAGTGCTGTGTTCTATTGCATTATATTTGAAGAAATAAAGTTTTCAGATAAGTTAGCAAGTGAAAATGGAGTATGTAATGGTAGCCATAACTATTGCCTTTGCTGCCAACGACAGCTATAATTGTATGTGGGGCACATACATTCTAGCAGATGCTTCCCGTTCAAACCACACTGGTTTCAGCACAGACCAAATTTAGGATCTGAGCATGGTGACCATAGCACTCTCAAAAATCTCTCATTCCATCTTCTGCCATTTGCTGTCTTTCTCAAATGCTCAGTGAGACTTTTTTTTTCTAGTTGTTCTGTGGAACAGCTTTGATTTTTCTCACTTTGTGGTTATTTTAAGCTTCAGAAAACAA
>VXAV01008403.1:0-20285 GCA_013399715.1 Alectura lathami | reverse complement strand
CCCCCCCCTCCTTTCCTCTGTGCTTTTATGAAAGCGGAATCTGTGTAGATAAAGCACAGTTGATCTGGTAGGGATTACTGTTTCTCGGTTATTCTTTTGCTCTTGCATATCATGCCTTTATGTAGAAGAATATTTAAAGGTGCTGTGTAGAACAGGGAGATGAAAGATTCTTTGTGCATTGAAGAACTCTGGTGTCACAGGAGTCCACCTGTTCTCCCATAACTTTTTTTTTTTTTTTAAACTGAAGTTTATTTAAAGTGAATTTTAGTGCTTATAAAAGCTGCTGGCTTTTGACAGCCTTGAAGACTGAAAGCCTGTCCCCACAGGTGGCGGCAGCAGCACTGTGCCCTGGTATTCAGGCCACGAGTGCGGGGATCAGAAGTTCCACGTTCTGTTCTCATCTTTATCACAGGTGACCTTGAGCCACGTAGCATGTTGCTGCGACTCAGTCGTCTTGGAGGATATTACCCCAGCTCAGGAGGACGTTGTAAAGATTCTCTGCTCTCTTAGGAAAGATAATACAAGGATAAAACTTCTTGCGTTGTCATCAAGGCGCAGAGCTCAGCGCCAGGCTCCCGGCGAGGAGGATGAGTGGCAGTTGTCATGAGATGACATGACCGACACCCTGCTGAAGGTCTCGGAATAACTGGAAGTGCTTTTGTCTCAAAGGAGCTGTGCAGGAACTGGTTTCATGCAGGTCCAAGAGCACTGCATCTTGTGGGGTATCCTGTGTGGAATTGTTGTGGTCTTGCTGGAGAGTCGAGCTGGATCTGTCTGGAGGCTCCCTTACTGGAGGGCTGTGTGTCGAGAGGTGGTCGGTTTTGGATAGTTAGTGCACCTGTCCAGCTTGCAAAGCTATTCGTGTAGTTAAGTACAGGAGGAGTTTTGGTTTTGACCCTTTCAGGCTATCAGCTTGTTTCCCAGAAGCTTCAGATTTAATTACCCATATCATTATCACAACACGCATAGCTGCAGATTTTATTAATGACTGTAAAATCATCGAATCCTCTTTGAAGCGGACGCAGGTTCCCAGCCAGCAGGTCCTTCCACACATCAGCTCCAGCACCAGCAAATCCCAGAAGCTGGAGCAGCAACTTTTCATGTCTTTGTCAAACAGCGAACCTGGGTCATCCATCTTGCTGCACCTGATTGCCTGCTCATTTGCCAACCTGTAGAAATACTCTTCTGTAGTTCTGTCACCAAATTCTTGCCTGTAAAATATTAACTAAGCAGAAGTTTTACCATTCTCTGAGCCCATTTTTATCACCTTAACACCTCTCTGTTTCAGGCTTCTCCTGCTCACTGGGTTGCTTTTGTTCCTATCCCTAAAATGCTCTTTAATCCATTTCAGTTGTTTCCCTGGATGATGCTTAACGACTTTGTAAATCAGTCTGAGTGGTGCAAAATCAAATGCTTTCCTGAGATACTGATAACTTATGTCCACTGTTTCACTCTTGTCTAACCTAACGATTTGGTCGTATAATAAAAAGGATTTCAGCAGATTTGTCAGTCGTGACCTTCCTTTTATGAATCTGTACTGGATGTCCTCTACTAAATTATGCATTTCTAAATGTTCTGCAGTTTTGGCTCTTATCAACACTTCGAATGCATCCCCACAGCTGAAGCTGGATTTCCTGCTCTAAGAGAGTTCAGCAGAACTCTTCAAAATTCATTAGTTTTTCAGAATTCTGCATCATAAAACTTTACTACTTTTTGCCTTCGTGGCATTAGAATCTTGATGTTGGGGCTAGCGTTCTGGTTCGCACAGCTTTGTGAACACTGATTTCTGGGCATAACCAGAAATAAACCCTGTTTGCGGTTCAGTGTTGGTGAGCTGCTGATTCCCAGCCCAGTCACAGGTAAGAGGCTGCAGAGCAGTAGCTCAGTCTCGGTTTGCTTCCAAGCACGTGGGATAATTTCATTCAAGGCTGGGGAGGTCAGTTCACCTCTCTGTGCATCTGTTTGGTTTTCTGGCCTGTTTCCTGAAGAGATTTTCACATTGCAGGCTTGCTTTGTGCCTTTGTCTGAATCTATGTGGGGGGAAGGGAGTCTCCAAATCCTTCGAGTGCTCTTGCTTAAAGCCCTTATGCTCGTGTTTATCCCGACTTTGAACGTATAGCTTGCCACCTGGGCTATGGTTCCAAATATGGATTTCTCTTGGAGGTATGTTCTGACCCACCTACTTTGCACTGCAGATATATTTAGCAAAGTTTTGCTGTAATAATCCTACAGTGCTGTCCCAAAGCTTCCCATGTCATCTGTGCTTCTGCCTACCTCCTTCCCAGTTACCTTGTGTGCGTCACCAGCCACCTGCTGGAGGCCTGCATCTGTGGTCAAGGCTTTCTTCCACTGATCCAGCAGAATTTCAGCACCAGGTCAGGCACAGAGGCTGAACAGCCCTGTCTGCCCCGTATGCTGCTGGCTGGTGAATGCAGCTTGCCTAAACCTGGGTTAATTCATCAGCGTCTGCAGGAAAGATCGTGAGTTCCAGGGGAAGACTGGATCAACACGATTGGAGACTTTCATAATCAAAGCCTTAGAGCAGGGGGATTTTGTGGTTTTTAAGCAAAATGCACAAGTGTGTGTACAATCCTTGCCACCAAGTGTAAGGCAAAGGTACTGCTCAGCTGGGTTAGGTTGGGAGCAGCACAGGAGCTTCCCACATCTGGATTGGGGTGCTGCAGCAGACCCTCACGGGATGGGACATGTCTTAAGACCCCTGGAGTGAGTCTTTTTTGGCCTGAGCCCAGCCTGGAGTGAAAGAAGCACTAGAAGACTAGTTGGGTAAGTGTCTGCCCTGTATGTGCTGGTTATTGCGGGAGGAAATTCAGGTTCAAGTTACGACAGTATTATGGGAGGCGCTGCCTTTGGTGGGCTGGCTTTTCTTTACTCCTGTCTTCCTGTTAGATGCCATCCAAGATGGATTCCAAGTGCAAAAATTAAATGAATAAAGCAAGTAAACCTGCACCAGGTGAATCATTCGTACTAAATTTAAACCACTTATTTTTAGGGGGGGTGGGAGGGAAGGAAAACTCGGATTACAGGTTTAGCGGGCATGAGCACATATTTCAGCATGTATTACTGTATTTATAGTTGCCAAAGTACTGATTCCTTGGCACTGTGCTATTAGCACTGTTAAGCAGTGTTCCAGACAGTCACCCATATAAATCCGTGTTAATGTGTTAAGCAGGAGAAGGCCTTTGTTGGCTAAATAGCATTTTTGCAAATGATCCCAATTCTGGGGGTGCTCTCAAGGCTGAAGGGGAAGGAAATGTGCTTGCTGTGAGGATGTCCTGCTTGTTGATGCTTGCTTAAATGTTACTGCCATTTCTCATAGGTGCTTAGGAATTATTTTATATTTTGGACAGAAGCATGAGAGTGTGTGAGGCTTCTGTGAGATGAACTTCTAGCAGAAGGGTCTGTCCTTGGCTGGTCTCTTTGCTCTCCTTCATATACTATTCAGACAATAAGTAACCACTTGGAAAAAAAGCTTCCTTTTCATGGTCAGAGACATTGTTCCTTTTTCCAGCAGTCTGTTCCAAACAACAAAGCCTCCCAGATTCTCGAACTATGAAAGCATATTGCTAAATGTCCGTTTTTATTTTTTTTTAAGTTTTTGTAACACCAATAGAACCAGAGCACTCAGAGCTGCCTGTCTGCTGACACAAGTTGTCTCTGTGTCCTTTAAACTAGTCAGTGGGTAGAACTGAGATGAGGTGTCTGGAGCATAAATCTACCAGAGTACAGCTTTACCTCAGACAAAAACCATCACCCTCTTGCACTTGCAGCTGCTGAACCATGTGCCTCTGCAGGGGTGAAAGAGCCCCACAGGCCTTCGGCAAAGCATGGGGAAAAGAAAACTTGGGGATTGGCTGGCAGACGTGGATTCTCCGATAACTAATCTTACTGTGAGCGGCAGATGGGTGCCCTGTGACTGCCCATCAAAGCCACCTCCAGTTGTAGGGCAGAGGGCAGGCATGGGTGAGACTGCAGTGCCTGTCGTCTCCTTTTTGTGACACAATTTTATGCAGACTTGTTTGGGGATGGAAAAGGTTTGCGTGCTGGTTTTATTACAAGTAACTGAGAGCTCACAGAGCTTTACAGAACACCTTTAAATGTTTTTTTTTTTTATTTTTAAAATTGCTAACATGTTTGTACAGCATGTTGTCTTTTTGCTGTTTGGGGTAAGGAGGTGATTTTAAATCCAAAAGCTATTTTAAAGAAAGTTAATATGAAGTCTGTTTGCTGTTGCTAAGTGGTACCACAGTGCTCTTAATGCAATGCTCAGTGCCATGCAGCAGTGCAAAACGGAGGGATTATAAGACATTGCTTATTTCTCTTCCGTGCTTGTTCGTGGTACTAGTAATCATATGAAGTATCTGATCAGCAGATAAACTTTTTTTTTTTTTTTAATTAGGTCAGCAACTGGGCATAGGTTCTTCATAGGTTCTTCATTCACTTCAGCTGAATATGCAAGCATCTGGCATTGAGCATTTTGGTTTTATCATCGAGTCATAGAATGGCCTGAGTTGAAGAGGACCTTAAAGATCACCTAGTTCCAACTCCCCTGCTGTGGGCAGGGTTGCCAACCACTAGGACCAGGCTGCCCAGGGCCCCATCCAGCCTGGCCTGGTATGCCTGCTGGTGTGAGGCATCCACAACTTCTCTGGGCAACCTGTTCCAATGCCTCACCACCTCTGAGTGAAAAATTTCCTCCTAATATCTAACCTAAATCTCCCCTCTCTTAGTTTAAAACCATTTCCCCTTGTCCTATCACAATCTCCCTATGTGGAAAGTCACTCCCTCTCCTGTTTATCAGCTCCCTTCAAGTACTGGAAGGCCTCAGTGAAGTCCCCCCAGAGCCTTCTCTTCATGCTGAACAAGCCCAGTTCTCTCAATCTTTCTTCATAGGAAAGGTGTTCCAGCCTCTGATAATCTTCGTGGCTCTCCACTGGGCCCGTTCCAAGAGCTCCACGTCCTCCTTGAGATGGAGGCCCCAGGCCTGCACGCTTTGCTCCAGGTGTGGTCTCACAAGGACGCAGTAGGGCGGGAGTTTGCATAGGGTCTTGTAGTGGCAGTTTCTATGCCTGCAAAGGGTTTGCTGTACCCCAGTCCTGCAGTTCATCTTCCTCGATCAAGTGACCTGATGCCAAGCACAATTTCTGGAATTCTGCTAAAAAGGAAGATCTGGAGGCCATAATAGCAATAGTTTCTCTTTTCTTCCTAGTGTGCACTGTCATGCACGCTGTGCTTGGTCTGTTGTGCAAGTTGCAGTCAAACAGGCTGAGCTGTTCCTCTGTGCCAAAACCCTTACTTGGTGCTGGCTGCGTGGGGGAGATGGCAGGCATGGGACACCTCAGGAGGTCGAGTTCTTCTACAGCACACCCTGTAGTAATTCATTTGAGCAGGCCCAGCTGGTGAGGAGCTTCACTGTGGCATTTTTAGGGTCATAACCACAGAGGTAGGGGCTGCAGGTGGGTGTGCCTGAAGGTAAGCAGAGGTGCTCGTGTGGGACAGCCTCCTGCAGTGGAGGAGTGCAGATGTATGGTTGGCAATACAGGGTCTTGTTTCAGTTGGCATATCCATTACTCCTACGTCACTGTATTCCCAACAGAAATCTGTTAGGGTAATTAGTGTTAATTGAGATCTTTTTTTTGAATGAGCCCCTCATTTATTGTATGCTTGGCCCAGCGCTGGAGTCCAATTTGGCAATCCCCCACCTGCAGTGTTGTCCAGATTAACATATATAATTGTACGTATCCAACGTTGGCATGCCAATGCTTTAAATCTTAGGATGTATCTTTAGGATATGTCTCACTTACTGGAGATTTATAGGACTTAGCTGTGATTGGGCTGCTCCTGCAGGTCCCGCTCTTGCTGCTTTTTGCTATGTAGTTAGTGATTTTCATAGAATCATTAAGATTGGAAAAGACCTCTAAGGTCATGTAGTCCAAGTGGCAACCCAACGCCACCATGTCCTTAAGTGCCATATCTGCACATTTCTGTAACACCACCAGAGACAGTGACTCCACCTCCTCCCTGGGCAGCCTGTTCCAATGCCTGACCACTCTCTCTGAGAAGTTTTTCCTAACATCCAACCTGAACCTCCCCTGGCGCAGCTTGAGGCCGTTACCTCTCATCTTATTGCTGTTACCTGGGAGAAGAGGTCGACCCCCACCTCACCGCAGCCTCCTTTCAGGGAGTTGCAGAGAGCCATGAGGTCTCCCCTGAGCCTCCTCTTCTCCAGCCTGAACAGCCCCAGTTCCCTCAGCTGCTCCCCATAGTCCTTGTGCTCCAGGCCCTTCACCAGCTTTGTTGCCCTTCTCTGGGCACGCTCCAGGGCCTCGATGTCCTTCTGGTAGTGAGGGGCCCAGAGCTGAGCACAGCGCTCGAGGTGTGGCCTCACCAGTGCCGACTACAGAGGGACAATCACCTCCCTGTCCTGCTGGCTATGCTATTTCTGGTGCAAGCCAGGATCCTGTTGGTTTTCTTGGCCACACTGCTGTCTCACGTTCAGCCAGCTGTCAACCAGCACCCCCAGGTCCTTTTCCTCTGCACAGCTTTCCAGCCACTCTGCCCCAAGCCTGTAGTGTTGCTTAGGGTTGTTGTGACCCAAGTGCAGGACCCCGCTCTTGGTCTTGTTGAACCCCCTGCAGTTAGCCTCAGCCCATCAATTCAGCCTGTCCAGATCCCTCTGTAGAGCCTTCATACCCTCAGGCAGATCAACACCTCCTCCCAGCTTGGTGTCATCTGCAGATTTACTGAGGTTGCACTGAGTGCCTTCATCTAGATCATCACTAAAGTTATTAAACAGGACTGTCCCCAGTACTGACCCCTGGGGAACACCGCTCTGAACAGCTGGATTCAACTCCATTCACCACCACTCTCTGCGCCCGGCCATCCAAGCAGTTTTTTACCCAACGAAGAGTCCACCTGTCCGAGCCATGGGCTGCCAGCCTCTCCAGGAGAATGGTGGGGGAGGCAGTGTCAAAGGCTTTACTGAAGTCCAGGTATACTGCATCCATAGCTCTCCCTCTCATCCGCCAGGTGGGTCACCTGGTCATAGAAGGAGACGAAGTTGCTCAGGCAGGACCTGCCTTTCATGAACCCATGCGGGCTAGGCCTGATCCCCCGTTATCCTGCACGTGCCATGTGATTGCCTTCAGGACGATCTGCTCCATAACCTTCCGTGCTACCAAGGTCAGGCTGACAGGCCTGTAGCTCCCCAGGTCCTCCTTCTACCCTTCTTGTTGATGGGCGTCACATTGGCAAGCCTCCAGTCGTCTGGTGGCAGCTTCTACTCCATTGCAGACTCGAAGACCTTGGACTGAGTCACTCCGCTGAGTGCTGCCTCTCCTTAAGTTCTCTCTCATGACTGACCACTTCACTCCTCCTCATCCGTTGCAGTGCTCGGTCAAACTGCTCTAAGTGGATCAGCGATCTGTTTGGTCACCGAGGCAGTGGTCTCCAGCAGCTGTCGCTGTCAGACGTGAGTCTGTGTGCCTTGTGTCATTCTTGTGCTCTGCAGGTTGACTTGTAATTGGAGACAGCAAGGCCAGTTCAGTCTGACCTCTTGTTCCAGGCAAGTTTTTAGATGTGGTTGGAAGAGACAAGGTACTGAAATTCAGGAGATTCAACAGTGTAGGTGCTTGAGGCGTTAAGTTCTGGAACTCATTGTAAGCAGTAGTGAAAACAAAACCTGGAGTTCTCTGCAGGAACATGTCTAGAGATGTATCTTCATGACAGCATTTCATTTTCCAGCTGCCGTTGAGGATAAAGCAACTTCAAATTACGTCTTTTGACTGTGACTGCATCCCTGGGACTTCTGGAATAGCTTGGGGTCCTTTCCAGTGAAATACAGGTCAACTTCTCTGGCTTCCTGGAAGCCTTAGAGGAGTTTGGGGAACAGGGTTTGCGCCTTCATTCTTTTGGTAGAGAAGGATCAGTTACCATTCTGCTTTGAAATGGAGCCTGGCCTCCAGCTTGCCACTACATTTAGTTAAGGATGCTCCTTTTGTGTGGGGTTGGGAAAGGAAAAGGAAAGAGAAATAATGGCCAATTGTTTTGTGGAGATCTACTGCAGGGCATATTGTGGAAGCAGTGGTTTACTTTCTTTTTTAAGTGCACCAACTGCTGCTTTTTTTATCATAAGATCAAGGCATGTGTTTTCTAAAGGGGAAAAGGCTTGTTTTGGTGGTTTCCCTTCAGTTAGTCTTATGAGGAAGAAGAGGATCTCATCAAAACTCTGTACTGTGAACTTGGCAAGATGCTGCTCTGTTGTCTCACCATAATCCCAAAATAATGCTTTCTCTTACACTCTCATGTAAAGAGTTAAACCAACTCAGTCACAATAAAACAGAGCTGGTTGGAGGTAACTTCTGAGCAGTTTCTTCAGTAATGTTTGTGTCTGTGAAAAGTATGCTCTCTTGCTGCCTTTGGTCTTGTTTTGATTTACTGACGCGGGTTGCCCAGGAAGGTGGTGAAGTCTTTCTTCTTGAAGATATGCAGAATCCATCTGGACGTGGTCTGGGTGCCCAGCTGGAGGCAGGATGCTCCAGCAGAGTGAGGTCGAGGATGACCTCTGGAGGTCGCTGAGCCTCAGCCGTTCTGTGCTTAGCCAGCCACAGAATGTTCGTTAAGATGATGTCTCTGCCATAGCAGTTCGTGCCTCCTTACCTTGTCAAAAGCCAACGTCCTCTGCGCAAACTGCAGCTTGGGGTAACCCAGAACGAAGCTGCGGCAGATGCAGTGGCTGCTTTGCTTGCTTAGCAGTTGTTCTTCTGAGAGCTGGTTGTGCACCTTCTTGAGGTTCTGCACAGGGCTTTGCTCAGGGTATGGACTAATGTGCTAACTAAAAGCAATAATAGCTTAGAGCCTGGAGACCTAAGAAACAACTCTTTTCTTCACGTCGCGGTACAATGACCACGTGAAACCGGATGCTGTGCGTGCTCAGGAGGTGACAGGTCTCAGAGAAGGTTCTTAACCTTGCTTTCCAGGGCACAAATGTAACACATCCTGAAGTCATATGGCAGAGTGTATTTTTTTTTTTCCTAATAGGCCTATTTTGGGAAAATGGGCTAGAGAGTCCTAGATTAGCTTTAGTATTTTGGACACTAGTCCTACTTTTGTGCATGCTCCCAGATGAGTTTAAGTTTTGGTACAAGTACAGTAGCTAGAGTTTTAAAAGCATTGGGTAAACAAGCCTGTCTGAACATCTCCCAAAAATAGAGGGCTCTAAGCTAGTGAAGAAGGACTTAGCAGGAGCTATTGTCTGGAATCTTGAAGCCATACATGTCCAAAGTAGAAATCATGTGCAGATTTTTAATGGAGAGGGTGATTAACCACTGCAATAAACTGCTGAGAGAACGATGGTTCCTTGGCTTCTTGCTGTCTTTGAGGCAAGATGTCTTCTGGACACAATTAAGCCAGTAACAGGTTCGTTTTACTTTACACTGACTTCAGTGCAGAGAAGGTGAAGTAGCTGAAAAGTAACGGCCCGCACTGAGAGACGTGCACACGCGTGTGCGCCGCAGACCTAACAGTTCCTACAGAGCTGGTGCTATCTGCCCTGTAAGTAAAGGACTTCAATTTCAAAATTTCCTGTTACTTCTAGGAGAGGGTTGGGTTGTAACCATGCGCGGGGTTGGCTTTCTGCCTTTATTACAAATTCAGCTTTTCCTTCACCATCCGATGAAGCACGTTTACGAGCAAGCTGAAACCTGGCTCTCCAGCATTTTGGTAGCTGGTGGCATAACAGTCTGGGCTGATGTCCTCAGGCAGGTACCACTGATATTGTCCAGTGTGGTTGGAGCCAAGAATTTGGCCCCTCTCTTCATGTTTTACTTGTGACAAAATGTGGTGTTCCTCTTTCCCAAGGACAGAAAGCTCTTAATTTATTTGTAAAGCCCTTTTTAAGAACTCAGCAAGGAAAGTATTAGTGAAGTACAAAGTGGTGGTGTTATTTTTTACTATGTGACTCACTCAGAAATTAAAAAGGAAAATCAATTGCTTTTCCAAATAAGTGATATGAGCCTCATCTTTACCAAGTGACTTCCTCCTTGCTTCTGCAGAGGGCTGTGGATGAGGGTGAACTGTACTTCAAAACATCTAATTGCATACAGTGAGAATCGAAGAAAACTGAAGTGGATTCCAAGAATGTATTAAAAATCTAAACTGAAATGAGAATGATTTCATGTCAAGTGAGACAAATGCAGAGTTGATACTCCACTGCTTTACACATCCACTTGTCCTTGGCACTGAGAAAATGAGATTTTTAATATCTGAAAAACAGATTGCCATGAAGACTCATCCATTGTAAATTTAAGCTTCCTTTATAGCAACCTAAGCCGGGGACAAGATTGTTCATTACATCTGGATTCTACAACTGTGGCCATGATTTCCATATTAATACTGATTTTTTTTTTTATTGTCAGTTCCAGAAAGGAAGGAAACTAGTAGCGTTTTCCCTGTGTTAGCAGATAATTTATTTAATGAATGATGTGAAAAGGGCAAAGGTTTGTGAGTTCCTACTTTGCGTATCAACTATAGATTGTGGTGACACCTGTTCTGCTGCTGTGATCAGTCCTGGTTTGGTGCTTTGGTGTATGCTAAAGGAGGCTGAGGGAGGGGATGTTGACAATTTTAAGGATGGTGGTGGAAGTTACGCAGTTCTGGGCTGAAATTTTGCATAAAACTGCAGGTGAGGGATTGCTTGTTTCTTGTCTGAATGTTGAAATCACAAAACCATTTAAGCACCCTTGATGTGGGCAGGGGAAGGAGGAGGGTATTTCTGTACTGCTGGACTTCAGACCTGCATTGAGCCAAAGGCTGTCTGTCACCCTTTTCAGTTGGTGCGTTCTGTTCTGGCATCAGATGCAGGAAGGACTGCTTTCCTCTCCTTTCTGGTTACCTTCATTTGCTTTCACAACTGCAGCTGTTGAGGCAGGCCGGAGGATTCCCTGGCCTGCCTTACGGTTTGGCTTTGTCTGGGGCAATTTGTGATTGCAGCCAAGCTGTGACATTGCTGCCTCAACCTCAAACAGAGCAAAAATTGAGTATTTCTCCTGTTTTCTTGTGAACTCTTTATTTCTGCTCTATCGTCCCCTTTATCTAGTCTCAGAGATCTGGAGCATCTTGGAAAAGTTCCTTCTCCCCTCTCTTCACATCCCAGATCTGGGCTGCATCCTAATAGCTCTGCATTTGTAACATCTGAAGTCTGTACCATTTTTTACTCTTCCATTAGTATCACTAAAATCATTGTCCTGCCTTTGTCATCTCACATCTGAGTTACTGCAGCCTTTTCTTTGCCTCTCTCGTGTTCCAGTTCTAATGCTGCGTTTTGTGATGGTGGAAGGTGATCTTTCCTTCCCTTTGTGGGTTTTGTTCTTTGCTTCTTCCACACTCCTAACCCTCAAAGTCTTTCTCTGAGGAATCCAGTTCTCTATTGTTAGTCTCTGTGACCTTCAGAAAGTTTGTATATATTTAAATCTAATTTGTTCCTCTTTGGAAAACAAAACAGTTCTCTGTATTAAACTCAAAATTTGGCAATAAGTCAACTGCANGTAAATCTTGCTTTATTCCTTGCTTTATTGTCTTTTTTTTTTTTTTTTTTTTTTTTTTTTTTGTGACTGCTTCAGGGAAAAAGTTTTAAATACTGCTGAGAGATTTAACAGAGAAGTGTCTTGGTGTAGAACTATCTTTAAAGGGTTTGGGGTGGCTGACTTCAGGGGCCTGCCCATTTGTCTTTTCCATCCATCAGCTCTCTGGTGTCATGGTTTCTCTCCTAGGTCACAGTGTGGCCTGTGGTCTACTGGGACTGCTCATCTTGTGTGGCCTTGCTGTCCTGGAGAGGAAGCAGGCAGCTGGAGACCTAGATGTGGGACGGAGGAATTGTTGTGGAAATGGCAGCAGCCAGCTCTCAGCAGCTCCCTTCCCCAAAACACCTGCTCCTCCTTTGCTGCACCTGGGTGAGGTGTAAAGCCCTGGTGAACGCTGGTGGCAAGAAGCTGCCAGCTGCTTCTTCTGGAATCATATCATAGAATGGCTTGGGTTGGAAGGGACCTCAGAGGTCATCTAGTTCCAACCCCCCTACCGTGGACAGGGCTGCCAGCCACTCGCTCACTAGACCAAACTGCCCAAGAGCCCACCCAGCCTGGCCTTGAACACATCCAGGGATGGGGCAGCCACAGCTTCTCTGGGCAGCCTGTGCCAGCGCCTCACCACTCTCTCAGTGAGGAATTTCTTCCTGATGTCCAACCTAAACCTGCCCTCTGTCAGTTTTAGCCCATTCCCCCTTGTCCTACCATTATCTACCTGCATAGATAATGTACCCTCTAGAAAAGCTCTTGCACCCAGCCCTGAGAGTTCCATAGTTTTTCACTAGAAAATAAACAGTCATAGAAGTAAGTATGTAAGTAAGTATATAAGTGTGTACCTGGTGAGCCTGGTACAGTCTGTATGTGCCCAGTGGGCTCTGTGTGGAATAGATGCAGATCTTTCCCAAAGCCATTAGCAGGTCCTGTGGCGCAGCAGAGGAGCTAAGCCATGCTGTAGCATCTTGTCCACACGTAACACTGACAAGAGCCGTGATGTGTCATCCACAAGGCTTGGGTGCTAATATTGTGGACAGGCTCATTGTGGAGCAGCCTGAATTATCCCATGGAGTTCCCCTTGCTGCTCTATCCGCTTGTTTTCTCTTCCAGCTCGTGTACACCCATAGCCTGAAGTCTAAATTTCCCCTCTAGTACTTCCCTCGCCTACCTGGATGTGACATCCTGCCTTCCTCTTACCTGTTGGTTAACAGTTTGACTTTTGCAGCACTTTCAGTGTGTTAGTTTGTGGAGAAAGACATCAGCAGTGATAGCTGAAGAAATTTCTATTAGGTCATTGCTTTCCAGAACATAGTACCTGTCTTCTGAGCTCTTTGCGGATGTTAGCCAAATAATCCTTTTAATAGCTTTTGTGAGTTAAAAGGGTAGGTAACTGTCATAAGGCTAAATGATTGCACAGATTAATTTACTTGTGGCCAAAAGAAATCAATTGTAATTTAAATTTTTTGTCTCCGGGCTGATTACACTACCAGACGTCAACTTTCTCCTTAGGAACCTACCAAGTGCAGTGAAGTGTATGTCTGATTACATAGATGATGTGGGTGTGGATTAGTTACAGATTATGAAGAGGAGTGTGAATCAAGATCTCCAGTTTTTAATCTCTTTGGTGTACGCAAGCTCAAAGTACTCATCTGGTTGGCCTTGTTTAGGTCTGTAAAGCATTCGTTTATGTCATAATTCATGATAAATCCATAGGGTGCTTGGATACAAAGGGTTATTTACCAGGCGTTAAGACCTTGCAAACCATGTCAAAGTTCCTGTGGTTATATTTGACGTATACATACGCGTTTATACGTCCCTTTTAACAGGGTGCATTGAGTGCTCGAGAAGAATCCTGATGGGGCCCGTCGTTGTTTTTCCTAACGACAAGTGATTTGGGGCTACTGCCCCGTGAAGCTGCCAGAAGGCTGCTCTTTTTAAGATGGCTGTGTACTTGCAAACCAGGTAATAAGAAGTCAGAATGAATTTGCCATTCACAGAAATATCTAATGGTTTCCTATCTTTTGTGTCTTACAGAATGGTGACTAACACTGAAGACCCCCAAGAGGCTTTATAACGCCCCATCCCCATGTAAAGTATGCTCAGAACTTTTCCAGTAGTGTAAGTAAAACCTAAAAGGAAAAAAAAAAAAAAAATTAAAATTTTATCTTAAACATTGTATTTTTTCTGTTTTGTCTGAAAGATGCAGAGAAGTGGTTACAACAATAATCAGCAGTTTGCTAAACTGGAGAGTTCCACTGGTTTGGTGTTTGCTGGATAATTAAAACAGGGAACAGCGGTGTTCAGGTCTTCACTTGGTCTGGCTTATACGTTATTATGTCACTGAACAAGAAGGAAAATCATGTGGTGCTTAGAAACTCAGCCTTAATCAGAGAAAGGGTACAGTCAAAAGCTGCAGTACTCCATGCATCTCCTGAACACACCAGGGGATACCAGAGCTGTGTGAGAGTTTAGCACCACTGCAGACCCTGGTGAAAGGAGGTGAGTGCTCCGTAAGGCTGGTGTTGTATGCCAAAGGCAGAAAACCTAGCATTGCTAACACTGGTGTCGGATGTGCTGGTTCAAGCCACAACTGCTGAATCATGGATGCCGGTATGAACTGAAGTTGTCTAAATCTCATGCTTGAACTTGACCCTTTTATTCTGCTCTTTTAAATGACTTCTGTTATGAGTCTTGAATGCAGTTGATATCCATTCTATTTTCTTCAGTAAATAAGCAAATGAATTCAAAGCTGGAAGCTTGTCAGACTGAAAGCAGTGGCGTGCCCTGTACTGCGCTGCCATGCATCTCTCTCACTGCCCTGTCCTGTATTACTGTTCCCCGTGCCTCTTACAGGCGTGACCAAATGCTTGGCCAGTGGCAATCAGATTTCTGAGGTGCTTTGACCTCTGGCTTCTGATTGTACCTTCTGTCAGACTGGGTTAGAAGGAGAAATCCTGTCCATATGAAAGGTTGCAAGCAGGTGGGATGCTGTGAATGCAGTCAGATTTGTCCAAGATGGATTATTTCAAGGATGAAGGTTGTTCAGCTAGCGCATGGACACTTGCAATGCAAGTGGCAGTGCAGCCACAGACTTGTGTGCAGCCAACTGCAGCAAGGAGTAGCAACAGACAAGAGAAGGGTTTGTGTATTGGAAAGCGAGCTACCGGCATGTTTCAAACAGGCTTCTTGATACAACCATTAACTAGTCATTTTCTTTTGCTGGTGTCTTAGCCTTCCATTCAAAACTAGTGGCTTCCTACCCTTTTGACAGTCCCTTGAGTCACCTCCAGTTCTTTGTTTTAGCTGGAAATGTGTTGGGTTTCAGTCTTCAGTAGTCACTGCTTGAAATCATAAAGATCTAGCTCACAGCAGGGAAGAAATCTGAAGGTAAGGCCACGCTGCCCTGTGCGTCTTTATTATGCTGGTAATGCAGAGTTTGCAGAGTTAGAGCTCCTCTGTGCTTTGTATGAGCACAAGGACAGTCTGTCAGCCTTAACTCTGAATCAGACTTGTACCATAAATTTCCAGGCTGTGAATTATATAGTCTTAATTTCCTGTGCTTTAGCCAGATCTCAGACGTGTGCTGCCCCCGCGCAGTTTTAGCTCGCTATCATGTTCTGCTGCTTTCTTGGATCACTGTGGCGTGCTGATGTGTGGTGTTAGCCAGGTGCCACCCTCCAGCAGAAAAACAGCCGCTTTTTTGATTGATTCCAGTATCTGTGCCATTAATACAGTCGTTGAGAATGCAGCCTGAGTATAGGTGAATGATTTTTGACTGGGTGAAAGCTGGGGTGAAACTACTTGGACGGGGTTAGAGAGTATTAAATTAGAGGAAATGGGCCAAGATGATCCAGTTGGGTGTAAAGTTTCTGGACAGAACCATATATATCTTCTTTTTAAAAAGATAAATTAACCTCAAGGTTTCAGAAAGGGCAAGAATTAAACAGTCATTAAAAATCAGAACAAGCAGTATGACAGCCCACAACCTGTAATCCGTTGTGAAATCATGACCCATCTTGTGTGTATCTACTTGTAATGATTATAAAACAAACAAGCAAAAAAAAAAAAACCAACAAGGTGTGCATGGGTTACGTAGAGCAGGAAGACAACTATCAAGTTTGTGGTTAAGACCACAAGAACTCAAATGCAGTTTGTGATTTGTTTTGATCAGCCCTCTAAAGTGGAAAGAGTTTCTTCAAAAAAAAAGGCAACAGGAGTAAAAGAGTTTTAAGTGTGCTGCTGGATAAGATTAAATTGAACAGCTGATAACTGACTGCCCCTGGTTGTATGCTCACTGCTCCAGCAGAGGTTGCCCCCTAAAGCAGGCAAGGTGAAGGAGGTCAGGATTTTAAAGCAAGCTGAAATTAAGGTTGGTTTACACCAATAAATCATTCTTAAAGCTGCTGTGGTGAAAGAGTATTTTGGTTATCCCTGCCGTGGGGCAGCAATTACCATTCCACCTACCTAATTTTTATCTGTAGCTGGATGGGAGTGAGTACTCGAGAGCAATTCCATGCATTGTGTGAACACAAGTCTGGATTTTGGTCTCAAAAGATTGAGTTATTCATCTGAAACGAAGTCCTTCTGCAGCCAACACAAGTCTTGGTTTCTTCGTAAACATAACGGGAGCAGTTACTTATACCTCACAGGATCACAGCAGTGTTGATTAATTGATGTGTTAATAGTGAGATATGACCATCAGTATTTACGTTGTGTGCTTTGAACTCTTAAAATATGATTTCTGGTGGAACTGGGCAGTTGCAACATTGCCACTTAGTTTACCTGAATTATCAGGCTGGTGCTTATGGATCTAACTGCCAGCAATGACAGAGCTGTCTCGGAGTGAGTAAAAGCCTGCTGAGTGGAAGGGAAATCAGCGTGAGTAATGCAGATGAAAAAAGGACTGCGCTGAAGTCCTGTCATCATTTACGAAAAGCAATGGAAAGAAAAGAGCAAGCTGGTGTGAATGCTGAAGGATAGCCACTGGATTACGGTGGGTGGGGAAGTCACCGTATGGCTAAGCTGCCCTAACTGTCCAGCTTCCCTGCAGTGTGGCACAAAACACGTTAATTAAACCTTGGTGAAAGAGGCTTCAGCTAATTTGCTGTCGTTGTGTTCTGACAACCAAGTACATAGCTGGTGGCTGCAGAAGTGTTCTGCTGACATTTTAAGCTTCTGAAACATTGTCCTGGCTGAGCCCTTAGATCTACTCTAAGATGAACCAGATGAGTTAATCCATGATTTCACAGGCAGCTAACCCCATCTAAAAGGGACTGAAAGAAGTCTTGTTCACTGTGAGGCTCTTGTGCCTTCCTCTGTTTTTAGCCAAATTGGCCTGTCCCCGTCTGTTGGGTTGGTGATACATCTTCAGAGCCTTCTCTAGGCTAATTCAGCTTGCTAAGCCAGGCAAAGAGAAGTAGCTATGGGCTGGGTGGATTGTTTATTTCCCTGCTGGAACTGAGCTGGGTTGTGGAGATTTCCACCAAGCTATGCAGGAGGGCAGAAGAGCAGGACCCAGCCCCTGCTGCAGGGACGGCAGAATCATAACATATCCCAAGCTAGAAGGGGCCCACTCTTGTCGTCGTGTGCTCTTAGGTCTGCTCACTCTCCCTTGGGCTACACCCTCAGGACCTGCGTCTTGAGGTGTTCTCCTGCTCTGAGTAGGACCAAAAGGTTCGGATTTCCCTGAGGATGCAAATTGGATCTTCTCTGCCTCATGTGAGAGGAAATCTCCCTAGTGTGGGTCTGGGCTGCATGAGAGGTTTGTTTAAGAGCATGAAGAGGATGCGTGTTTCTTTTTGAAATGCTTTTAAATAAAATAAAACTCTAATATGGAAGCAGCTGTAGCCAAAAGCCCATGTTTTTGCCATTATGATTTATATTCTCCAAGGAACTGCTCTTATCTATTCCCGAATTGTTCTCCAAGTATAATGTATGTCTTCACCTAGACTGTGTGCCAATAAAACTACACTTTGCAGACTGTTTTTAGTGGGGAGAAGAAACTTGCTTTGTAGTTGAACATAAAATTAGGGGTGGGTAAATTTTTATTTGCTGACTTTTTTATTTTAGTTATCTGAACTAACAAAGCTCTTTTTTAAGGAAAGTGTTGATTGTTACTGCTGCTGATAGATACTGAGTGAAAATGTTAGGTGCCTTCAGAACATCTCTTTCTCTTTAAATATGGAAGAGAGGTGGCAGAAATCCTTTTAAAACATGTCCTACACTTTGTCATATCTGCTACTATAGATGAACCCTGTAGGATGACTGTATGCACGGTGAGAAAATGGTCAAATTTTGGCCCAGCAGTTCATCTGCCTTCTTGCAGAATGCCTTGGTGGCTTTGAACAAGCCGTTTTGTCTTGTCTGAAGACTCGTCCCCTTCTCTGAGATCTTGGTTTCAAAAGTGTAGTAATACTTTCCTGCCTCACAGGGTTCTTCTGCAGAAAGGTGTTTCCAGCGTTTAGATATTCCAAGGAGCAGACGTAGGGCTGATGAATTGAGATTCTATCTTGATTTTAACAGATGACTGGTCAAATTCTAGAGGGATCTTGAGGAAGCAGAAGACAGCATTATATCTGCCCCTGTAATCTTGACAGCTGAAAATACGTCATTTGCCAGTTTGGTTTCTAGGTTAGGCTCATGTCTCAGCTTTTTGCCACCATAACTGCTTCTTTGTGTGGGTTAAAGAAAATATTTCACTGTGTCACGGAGATCTGTGTAATTCAGACACAGGAATTCTGCTCTGGTTCGGTTACAGAGCTTCATTCAGTATCTGAAATTTAGTCTTTGGATTTCCGATTTAAGAGCTCCTCCCTTTGCTCTTGGCACAGCTTTGGGTCTCGGTTCAGTGCTCAGCTGCCACTCTGGCTTTTCTCTGTGTGTCAGTCCTTCTGATCTGCCCTTGAATCCAGCCTCAGAGTTTGAATTCCTGCCTTGCTGCTGTAGAATTGCAACAATAGTAGGAAGCCTTGATTTTAGAAGTAGGGAACGTTAGGGTTAGGCAGATAAGGTGTCAGTGTGAATCAGTCTGTGCCTGGGGTAGAATTCAGAAATACCTGGCTCCCAGCCCTATGCTTAGTCAGAGGTCAGTCCCTTTTGTAAGACTTGGGTTATGGCAATAATTGGCATTTATATTATATTTTTCACTTGTAAGATTGATCTCGGGTTCTCTCTCTTTTCCAAAGATGTGAAGTGAATACCATAAAGGACAGCACGTTACTCTCCCAGGTGGCATCAGTGGCAAAACTGCTAGGGTTTGCTTGCTGCCAGTGTGTCAGCCCCCAGTAAAAGATACTTTGTCAGCAGCAAAGAACATTGAAGGCTGAGTGGAAGAACAGCTATGTACAAAAAGTGAGTCTGGGCTTGGGGCTCTTTAACTAGCTGAGAAACTTGAAGCTTCCTGAAGAAATGATATGTTGATATTCTGCTCTCAGCTTGCCTTCTATAATTTGTGTAGCGGTGAGTATTTGATTACGTTGGATTTATTTTCAGAAGTTTCAGGCTGCTCTTATTAACTGTCACCATTTTGATCGAAAGCGTATGGCAGTGTTCTGCATTCATAAGGCAGTGTTTTGCATTCATAAACAGAACCGGTGACGTTTAACCTCGATAGATCAGCTTGTAGTCTGATTTCACTGCGGGCTGCAAAGGGAGGGAGGTGTTTGTTTCCCTGGGATGAGAGCAGTCATTACAAGCATTACATTTGGTTTGTGAATCAGGATGAATGGGAGTAGAGTCCTCTTTGAAAATCAGAACTAAGAGATGCAACTGCAGGAGATAATTATGCTAACGTATGGGTAAGGATGGCTCTGTGTTCGTTGACATGATGAGCACTTGAGGCCTGTTTTTTTTTTTTCTTTATATTTTTTCCCACTCTTGAAAACTGGTACAACTCCACTGAAAATACTGGAGTTGCAACTGATGAGCATAAGTGTTGGCTCAGATGAGTCACATCCTTAATCCTCTTTTGCGCCCCAGAATTCATAGCATCAACTACTGTTTTGAAGGCAGCTTTGCTTAATATGGTGCAAGGCTTTGGGCGTTTCTGAAGTGCTTAAATTGGCTGTGAATAAAAGGAGATGCACTTGTTAAGTACGAACAGAAAAGGCCAGTGCATGAATCTCAGGAGATGAGTGTGTTTTGCTCTAAATGTCCCGGTTGAGTTCCAACAGGGTCTTAAGGCTGCTCTTGATGGATCTCACAGTCTTAGCCTCTGAACTTGTGTGCGGTGTTTACTTTGTGTGGTACACGTCAATGGTTGTGTTTGTGGAACAGCTGTAGCTCAGAATGAAACTGCTTCTTGAGCATCCCGTAAGGACCGCCTGTATCCCGGGTGTGTAACAGTGAAATGCAGAAGGGAGGGAGTGAATGGAACTTTGCTTGGGTGCTTGGATCTTTGAACAATGTCTGGGGAGAGGAGCAAGCTTACACAACGTCAAGCATGATGAGACAAGTAACAGGCTGGGCAGCTGGAAGTGCAATTTCATTGTGGTCACTGGTTCTGGTAGGAAGTATTTGGAGTGATAGTTGTGTGACTTAGGCTGCTGAGTATCAGGACGGTTGATAAGGAAGTTGTATTGCATTGGAAACAGCAGTGCTATGTTTCATGTCCATTTTTGTTTGCTGTCCAGATCAGAGGCCTCATGAAGAAGGGAAACGCTCCCTGAGCTCCGGCAGCTTGGGGCCGTGCCCACT
>VXAV01008402.1:18242-77727 GCA_013399715.1 Alectura lathami | reverse complement strand
AAAAATTTTTTTTTTTTTTTTTTTTTTTTTTTTTTTCAAGGGAAATCCACCTGTGCAGAGAGGATCCTATAAATCACTGAAGTTAGGATCCAAAGTGGCTTGAGCAGTTCCTGCCTTTCACCCCTTCATATTCTTGAAGGGTTTGAGTCACCTCATTCACTGTTGGTCTTTCATCATCTCTCCATCTCATTGCTGCCAGTGTGCTAGTGTACATTGACGGTGCAGATCGTGTGAATTTCCAACACATAGGTATCGAGCAACAGGTTTCATCTGGATCTAGAAGTGCTTGCTGATCACCAAGGTCGATTTGGTACATCATCTCCACCACAGCTAATTCTCTCAGATACTGGATACCGTTCTCCATGTTGCTCCACTTGTCTGGGGAACACCTTATATCTTCTTTGAAAGGATGTCTCTCCTTCACAGCTGACAAGAGACGTCTCCAGAGGGTGAAAACTTGGTTCCCTTTTCCAATTGCTCTGTCAATGACTGCATCTCTAGCAAGGAATCCTAGCTGCCGGGCTTCCTAGCCTGTCAGCTCCATGGCACTGGCCCCACTGTCCCAGCAACGGAGCAGCCAGGTGACAAGGCGCTCTCCTTGGTGTATGCAATAGTCTTTTCGCATCTCCCGCAGTTCACCAGGGGTTAGAGGTCTGACAGTTAGTGTCTCTCTTATGATGTCTCCATCTTCCTCCTCCTCATTCTGTATCATATCTCTTTGTGCCCTTTGCACACATGTTTTTGTTCCTGCTACAGGGGCAACTGAAACCTGCACAGGTTGTTCCTGTAGCTGAATTGCAGGGCTCGAGGGAGCTGGGTCAGCTGCAGAAGTCAAAGCAACTGCAGGCTCTGAGGCATTCTCATTCCCTTGAAGGTGCTGAGTATGGTTGAATAGGGTTCGATAGGCATAGGCCAAACCCCAGACAATTTGTGCATCCGCAGATCTGCTGGAGTTACAGTGCCCTTCTCCCAAATACCTGCCTGAACTTTCAGGATTCTGCAGTTGTTCGGGAGTAAAGCTCCACGGTTCTGGGGGTACCCACTTCTCTAGACTTTTTCCCACACTTTCCCACACTCCCTGCCACTCATTACTGTCTGGCTTTGGGTCAGATCTCTGGCTGATAATAAGAAACATGTTTAGGAGACATAACAGTATGAGTATGCTGTTTTGAGCATTCCAAAAGGATACCAAATTCTCAAGAAAGAGACAAAAACAACTGTGAGGGGAGGAAAACTTGGAGAAAAAGTTAAAGATTTCCTCTCCTGCTTCTCCCATAAACATGTTCCCTAGAGTGTGGTTTCCAAGGCTCAGAAAATGCCATGCAGTACCCAAACACCTGATTGGTATCCACACCAGTGATTGCATTGGGTAAACCAATAAAGCAATGCGAAAAAGAATACAACATTCTTAAACAAACTCCAGTACATTGTAAGTAATGCCATTCGGAGCACTAAGGAGTTGATTCCCTGAACAAGCTGCTTAATGAGTGAAAAAGCAAACAATTTGGGGCTAAGAGCCATTAGACTAGCACAATGCCTACAGTAACGAAACCCTACAGTCAGATATGCTGCTATCTTAACCCTTCTAGCCTCACGTTCGGTGCCAAAATCTGTTGTGGTTTAAACCCCCAAGAGCTCACGACAGTAGCTCGCTTTGGAGGCCGATTTCTCGTGTGCTCACTTTCCAAACTGAGCAGTTAGTGGCTTAACATCGGTGCCTTGGGGCTGGGATTCCCAGATTGCGGCAGCTTTGCCCCTGGCCTCAGGTATAGCAAACCTCACAACAGCACAAGAACAGGAAGAAAAAAAGCCCCGCAGGCTGCATTTCCCCACAGAGGTGGGAAATTGACTTTTGGCCAGTCCAGGACTGCTCAAGCCTGCACCCTGCCTTCAGCAAAGAGGGCTGGGCCGGATGGCATTGGTCCTGCCTGCAGCACTGGCACCTGGGCAAACAGCTGGGGAATCCCTGGCTTAAGGGAGGTATCAGGCGGCTGAGGGGCCTTAGCCACAGGAGCAGTGTGATCTGCGGAGCAGTGATAGCAGTGATTCCTTGCTGGCGCAGCAGTATTTGGTCAGGTCCCACTGCTGGGCAGAGGGTTGGTTTTGTCTGATTGCTTTTAAAATCAGCATTGCATTGGGTAGCAGCAGGCTGCTGGGTACTTCTGCAGCTGGGGGACATTTGCTTGCCTTGTCACCACCTCTTTCCAGCACACCTGTGCCTTGTGGGCACACAATAACCCCTGGAAGACATGCAGGGAGTTGGGTGCTGGAGCCTGGTGCCACGGAGAGATGCTGTGCTGCTGCCTGACCGGCTCATATCCAGATTCCAGTTTGTGCTGCGTTGCCCCTTAGTATAACCCTATTAAAGAGCTGTAAATAGTAATATAAATGATGTTACAGTCGTTTGTTTTGATGTATCTGAGCCTTTAATAAATCAGCTGCAGCTTGGTTAATAGGAATATGAGAGTGTGGTGTTTGTTGCCAGCAGCTGCTAGTAAATTACAATGCAGTCATCTGTTTTACAAGGGAATTAAATGTTTGTTCTCTTGCTCCCTCTGCCTTTTGCTGCTCTTTTTTTTTTTTTTTTTTCTTTTCTTTAAAACACCAGAATTATGCACAAGTCCCTGCTCTTTGCTAGCTGTTCTCATTGCTCTCCTTACATGTGGCTGGAGTGCAGGGAAAGCATGTGCAAGGAGCCCCAAGTCCTTGCAATGTGCCAGCCCCGTGCTCCAGCAGTGCTGTGCGTGCAGCCTCCAAAGCAGCGGTTGTTGCATTTGATATTGCCTGGGTAATGCTTTCCCTCATGACTTGTCAGCAGTATTTGATCCTGGAACCTACAACACAGTCCTCGAATTGCTGAGCTGAAGGTGTGATGTCCTTAGCAGCAGTTACAACAGGTCGTATTGTGTTTGGGTCAGCGGTGTGGGTTGCCAGCCTGATACACTTGTCTGGCTGGGTTTGTTCAGTCTTTAGGGCTTTCTGGAGTGGGCTCTGGGCTGATTCTATGTCTCGTGCTACAGATGTGCCATTCAGAGGGAATCACTTGTTTCAGCTTTCTTTGTAGGTTGTGATCGGAAACAAGTGCTCACGCCCGCAGGTTGGGGTAGCGTGTATGCGTGCTTGTTGTGGGAAGAGCTCTGCAGGTGACTGGCTGAGTTGGAAGGATCAGATCCAGAGAAGCCTCTTGTCATGGCTTGGAGGCTTTTCATTAGCGCGTGTCCCTCAAAAGGCCAGCGAGCAGTCACAGCCCACCCGGTTTGTTGTGTCCCTGTGCTCTTTCCTCTTGTACAGGGCTTGTGTGGACAGCTTCAGATTTCATTATGCAAAATGCACCTCAGCTTTTGGGGCTGTATCTGCCACCGGAAAAATGCACAAACGCTTGAATTTTTTGAAACAGCTCTCACCCTGGAATCCTTTTAAAATCTTGCAATTTCTCTATGTGGTGGGACAGAGGCTGGCTCTGCTCCTTATTTCGTCAGTTCTTTCTGTGTTGTAATGAGGCAGTTGTTGCTTCTGTCTCTCACTGTAGCTGTGTAGTAACTCATACAACCCGAGCGAAACCAGTCTCAGGTCTGCTGGATACTGCAGCTAAAACGCAGCGTGGGTTGTCTGTGCTTTCTGAGTTGTTCTCTGGCCCTTGGTGTGACGACGTGCAGTGAGGAGCAGGAAGCCGGTGCCTCTTTACGGAGGTGTCTGCATTTACAAGAACTGTCCTCTCGCAAAGAAGGGCAGGTTCAGGGCTTTGGGCTTGGAGTTCAAGCACATGTTCTCCCTGTGTTGATGCACATCTGGAAGAAATGGCTCAGTGCACAGCTTCAGATTTAACTGGACCACTTCCCACACGTCCTTTCTCAGATTGAAGGCTCTAGGATGGAGCTGTGCTGGAGGCATTTCTGCAGGGAAACGTTGATTTTGCTGTCACAATCTGTGCATCGTGAAGCATGCGTAATCCCAGGACAGTGTCACTGTGTCTGCACAGCCCTATCTTGACTTTTTTTTTTAATGTTTTAAAGGAGAAATTGCACTGATTGATGTAGATACTGCTCCTTGGGGACTGATGGTGGTGCTTTTGTTTATGTCTTGTGGTCTCTTAGATTCTTTTTGGTTTCTGAGGGTGATCTCCATGCAAAGTTGCACTTCGTAATACATTTGAGATCTGATTTGGAGAAATAAACCTTTCTATATGACGATGACTGTTTTTTGCCAGCTCCCAGGCATAGGTTTTGTGAGAGGTGATACTGCCTGACAGAGCATTATCATGAATGTTTGATCCGATGATCACTTAAATCCATGCTGTAGTGGTCATCTTTCATTATTTCTGTTTTAAGAATGCTTTTTGAGGAGCGTTAACAGATTCAAAGTCAAGCCCAAGCCAATAACACACTGAAGTATGCACCCATGTTGTACTGAAGAAGCTGAATTTTAAGAATGCCTGTGTGCCTTTTTTTGAGACCTTTTGAAATCAAAATTCCAGCTTGAAGAAATGCTCCTTAGTAAGCAGCAATTGAGTTTGAAAGGGGCAAGATTTCTGGCGCAGTGCTCTGCGAGAGGCCATCTCAGTTCCCTGCTGAAGCTGATGGCTGAAATCCTGCATACTTCAGCGGCACACGGCGAATCTCCTAGCAGAGGTTTGTTTTCTTTTCACTGATCAGCTTGGCTCTGCATCATTAAATCTAAAACTGCTTTGCTGAAATCAGACGGAGGGCTCGCTCTTGTAATGAGACTTGCAGTTTGCGCGTTCTGGTGCTGGTACAATTTCCAGCTTTCACTCTGCTCTATTGTAAACAGAGCTAAAGCCCGCTGGAGGCAAGTTGCAGTATGTTTCAAGTCCGAAACTTAGAGAGGTTTTACAGAAGGTTTTAGTCAAGTATGCGGTCTCAGTCACACGCTGCTGCTAATGTAAAGCACATTCCATTGCCGTCGTTGTCTCGGGACCCACGCTCTCCCCACGTGAGCCCCGTGCGGTTTGGCCGGCTGGCTGACGCTAGCCAGACACGCTCTGCGAGCTGTGCCACGGATTTATAAGGGCGAATTAAAATAGCTATTTCATACTTCCCCGGACTGGTGTTTTCTATTTAAAAGCCATAGGAGTGTGGGCTGTGGTTTCTGGGGAGAAGAGCCCACACTTGGTTTCAAGATGCAGCCGGTTCACTGGGACAGTGAGATGCAAAGCGTGCACAGCCACGTAACGGGCAGAGCCCCTCTGGGCTTTGTGCTTGGCTCTTTGCATGAGGAGCTGTAGGTCTGCAGCGAGGTTTGGGTCCAACTGTGATAAACTGCTGGCTGCACTGAGGCTGTCTGCTTCACTCTGCTACCTTAGCAGGCAGCTTCTCTTCTTTGTGTTATTCTGTGCTCATCCTGGAGTCCCTGCCCACTTGAGCTGCCAACAAAAGGCATTCTCTGCCAGCTCTTGTCGCCCTCCCGTAAGGAGCTGCTGCTGAGGCAGTCTTGTGAATCTGTTCCAAACTGGTGTCACAGCGAAGCTTTTCCTCTTGTATAAAGTGTGCAGGTTATTATTTGCCTTTTCCTGCTGTTGTATGGAGTGAAGCAGGGATGATTCTCTGTGCTCTGGATTGAGCTCCCAGCAGCGTAAGCTTGTCTGAGGCAAGGTGTGTGCGCCTGCAGCCTGGGGTCCTCTGTTTTTTTTTTGTGGATTTAGTGGGATTGGCTCCGTGCTCTGGAAGGAGGGGTCACAACTGCAGAGAGAATGAATGAACCAGAAGCACAGCTCTCTCTCAACAGAACCACAGAAGCTTCTGTCTGCAGCTCCTGGATGTTTGTAAGGGAGCTGGGAAGGATGCAGTGTGTTTGAAGGGAGGTGGGAGCAATGGTGGCAGTACTGGTATCAAGTGGTATCGAACTGCAGAGGTTCCTCAAGATATACTCACCTTTGGCTTTTGATAGTGCTGTTNGGGGGGGGGGGGCTGTTTCTCAATGCACAATGCCTGGCAGCAATGCAGGGTGGCCGAGAACTACCATGGGAAGCACCTGACTGACCCCTGTGGTGCTGGGTGGGCCTGCACCCCTGCTGGCAGCTGCAGCCTGCTCTGGCACCTGAGGGATCCGGGGGGAAACTCCACCACTGTGTGCAGAAGAGTGATGTCCCCGTAAAAGGGGATGCTCTGACAGCTGCAATGAGCTCAGGGAACTGACTGATGCTCAGTGCTTTGTGGATTAATAATGTCAGGTAAATGGGGTTAGAATTGCATTTGTGGAGTAGGTCAGGTTTCAGCACATGCATTTTCCATTAGTTTCAGGGTGAGGGAACTTTTCTCTCTGTCCTATTGCTGAAGGGCAAGGAATCAGAAGCCAGTCTCTGGTACCCCAGTTCCTCATATTGCTGTGCATCCTCTGTTTGAGACGGATTGCTGGAAATAGTTTTTCCATGAGCCTGAATAAATCAGTCTTAATGTATGAAGACTTGAAATGCATTTTCTAGGCTGTGGAAATATATATTTTGTAACAGATGCCATACAAATGCCTTGTGTCCTGTAAAAATATATAGACATTTTGAATGTGATGGGAAATTTCAATTTATGAGAGCATCAAGATTCTTCAAGCCAAAAAGCTACAGACAGTTGTAAGAAAGATTGTCTTGTCTGTCAGTGCAAATGCTATTATACAACTGAATCATAACTGGCTGCACTTGACTGCCTGTATCTGAACTTCTGTCAGCTGGCAGAGACGACTCTATTCTGCGCGTGGGGTTTTTCCTTCCCCCTGGGAACTCAGCTGAACTTGTTCTAGTACGGAGATCTCTGCTATGGCTGGAGCACCGCATTCAGATAGTTAAGGTCCTTCCATTTGTTGTTAAGGCTTAGTGGGAAGGTTTGTCCTGCAGCATCTCAGATGTGGCTGATAGCAGTCAGCTGTGCCAGACTGTGGTGGTTTCTGTTCCTCAGCTCTGAGCACGGATGGGACAGTTCTGTTGAAATAGCTGAATCTTGCCCCAAAACTTCAGCTAAAACTAAACATTACTTGCTGAGCTTCCAGAAAAGGTGGTTAATGCTCTAAACTTCGTGTAGCTTTGGGGTCACTTTCCAGCAAATGTTGAACACAGGAAGGATGTCTTCTGGTATCGGGAGCTTTTTGCATTTAAACTGAGAGCATTAACAAAGAAACTGTTTTATCTAGTGCAAAGCATTTTCTGGCAAGATTCCCAACCCCATTAAGGGTGACATGAGTTTGGCATATTGACTTAAATTCAAAATTCCCACAAGCTTTCAAGAAGTCTAAAAGTAGATTTTGACAATGACTGTCCCCTGTAACCCATCAGAATTGGAGATGTGGGTATTCCTGGGGCTTCTCTTCCTAGAAACAGCAGGTTATTTTGGTTGGTGTTAATTAGCTCGACAATAAGCCTGGGATATCACTCAGAAAAGCTAGGAGAAATATCTATAAGTAGCTGCAGTGGAGTATCTGTGTGTTTAAATTCAGGATAGCTGTCTGAATTTCAATAATTGGATTGTAGTAGTTTGGTTAAACAATTTGGATACCATAAATCTTTCCATCAAAGTAAAAATGTCATCTTCCTGTCACAAAAAACCTGCCCTTTTTTCCCAGTTTCTTTTAAGCAAGTGGCTGCTGTAACGCCCACCAGAGAAATGCTGGGGTTAGAGGGCTTGGAGCTGTGGTTAAATGCTGTGAGTAACATACTTTTTCCAAACGTTTTTGGAAATTTAGTACATGAAGAGTGTGGTTTACCTAAAGAAATAAAAAAAACAGGTTAACAGCTAAAAGCAAAGCTTGCCTTGGAAAATGAACAAACACTGACCGAGTGTCAAAATACACGCACAAAAAAAAAAAAAAAAANAAAAAAAAAAAAAAAAAAAAAAAAAAAAAAAAAAACCTAAACCAACCAAAACAAAACAAAGTTCCTGTAAATAGCATTAAATAGTGAATTGATAGATGTTTGACTTGTGTTTTGTGCTGTGTCAACACTAGTTGAAACTCCTGGTATGTTTACCTTTGGTAACACTGTTTTTTCCCTTAAGTAGGTTATTTATTTTTAATGAAACACAAGTAATGAGACCAAGGAGTCTGCCTCCCGCTCGCCACCTCCTTCCTCATCCTTAGGAGAGAAGGCTGCTCGCTAGTGGTGATCCGAATGACAAGGTGCAGGAAGGCTGTAAAACCCATTTTTAACTCCTAGGAAATACTGCAAGCATCTAAGTGAGAGTGTTCTCAGTGCAGCAGCACAGCAGTAAAATTGCATTGACCTCGTCAACTCTGGTTTAGCAGCTACCACTGCACTTAGCATGGCACGGTTCTGCAGTGATTGTTACGCTTTGAACTTACAGCCTGACTTCCAGAGAAACAGCACCCATCGCTGCTTCTGATGTTGATGTGAAGTGTGGGTGCTCAGCAGGCTATGAAAATTGAAGTGCTGTTGTTGAGAGCACCTTTAGCAGAGGGCTTCAGAGCGCTGAGATGAACATCCACAGCGGAGGTCAGAGCCGGAGCTAGTGGAGGACCTGGGCTCAGATAAGCTCTGTGCCCATTGCTTTAATCAGTAAGTGGGAGTTCAGGACTGCCCTGAGTAATGCATTTGGGGGTGGCAAGGACTTAAGAAAGATGAAAAATGGTTACGGACCAGAAAACCTGGGAGTGAAGAGTGGATCAACATTTGAATTCAGCTCCTGACTGTTCTCCCGATAACCATATGACGCTAGGTAGGCATGCCACATATCATAGAATCATAGAATGGCTTGGGTTGGAAGGAACTTCAGAGATCACCTAGTTCCAACCCCCCTGCTGTGGACAGGGCTGCCAGCCACCAGCTCACGAGATCAAACTGCCCAGGAACCCATCCAGCCTGGCCTTGAACACAGCAAGGGATGGGGCAGCCACAGCTTCTCTGGGCAGCCTGTGCCAGCACCTCACCATTCTCTCAGTGAAGAATTTCTTCCTGATGTCCAGCCTAAACCTCCCTTCTTTCAGTTTTAGCCCATTCCCCCTTGTCCTACCATTATCCACCAGTGTCAAAAGGTGGTCCCCCTCCTGCCTGTAAGCTCCTTTCAAGTACTGGAAATGAGGTCTCCCCGGAGCCTTCTCTTTTCCAAGCTGAACAGTCCCAACTCCCTCAACCTTTCCTCACAGGAGAGGTGCTCCAGCCCTCTGATCATTTTGGTGGCCCTCCTCTGGACCCGCTCCAACAGCTCCACATCCCCTCTGTACTGGGGGCCCCAGGCCTGGACACAGCACTCCAGGTGAGGTCTCACAAGGGCAGAGCAGAGGGGGACGATTCCCTCCCTCTCCCTGCTGGCCACCCCTCTCTTGATGCAGCCCAGGATGCCATTGGCCTTCCTGGCTGCGAGAGCGCACTGCCGGCTCATGGCCAGCTTTTCGTCAATCACAACGCCCAAGTCCTTCTCCGCAGGGCTGCCCTCAAGGAGTTCTTCTCCCAGTCTGTACACACACCTGGGATTGCCCTGACCCAAGTGCAACACCTTGCACTTGGCCTTGTTGAACCTCATCAGGTTCTCGTGGGCCCACTTTTCCAGCCTGTCCAGGTCCCTCTGGATGGCATCCCTTCCTTCAGGGGTATCAACTGCACCACTCAGCCTGGTGTCATCAGCAAACTTGCTGAGGGTGCACTCGATCCCACAGTCTAAGTCGTCAATAAAGATGTTGAAGAGCACCGGTCCCAAGACGGGACCCCTGGGGGACACCGCTCGTGAATGGCACTTGTTCTCTATATGCCTTCGTTTGTCTTCTGTGAGATAGGCTTAAGTCCCCCCTTTTTTTTTCTCCCTCCACCTTTCTGGTGGCAAGCTGTGAGGGCTCTAGGTTATAAAGTTGTTGCTGTACTACAGAACTGAATGACAATTTTTTCAGGGTTTAATTTTCCTTTAAATCACCTGCAGTTAGGGAATTCATGCTCCTGTTTTCAGCAATACATAGTAGTGCTCATTCACATGCTATTCTAATACAGCTAACAGTGGTAATAATAATAACAAGGCAGAAAAACATGGCACACACATTTATCCCTCAGCATATACAGATTGGCTCTGTCTCAAAGTCAAGCAGTGTTTTGAATTAGTGGAGGGCCACAGAGATGCTGCTCATTGTTGCAAGGTTTGTTTTAGCTTGATCCTTAAATTAGAAATTATTTGTTTTCAGTGTTCTGATTAAAAGATTTGTTAGAGCCATTGGCATCTAACCCCAGAATATCTTACTCATGTCAGTAAGAATGGCTAAACAATAAATATTTCAGTAGGAAGAGGTTCATCAGAATTGAGCTTTATACCCTCATTTCCATTCTCTGATGGGGTTTATTATGTACATACAGACTGATCTTCTGATAAAAACAGAAACAGTGGGAATGGTTCTGGTTTGACTCAGATTTTATTAGACTTTTTAAGCAATAATTCAGCAATAATCACACAGTAGCAAATATTTATATAGGGGCTGCGGCCTCCTGTGAGCTTGTTACAGAGTAGGATGCGTTTCTTCACTTGGCAGCAGCGCGTAGTTTAGCACTGTTTTGTGCCCAGATCAGAGGAGAGTTTGCTTCTGGTTTAAAGGTATCGTTGCATTTAAATGATGGGAATGGAGTGGTTCTAAAGGACACCAGGTTGGGTGTGAGGGGGTGCTAGCTGCCTGCTGCCAGCACTTGGTGTCTGTGCATGCAGTTACACGTGTCCCAATGCACAGATTAGATAAATGCAAATATCAACATGTGGTATTTTCCATTTACATTGCCAGGGTGCAAACAAAGCTCTCAATTGGATATGATCCCTTTTCAAAAATAAAATATTTGAGAGCCACACAGACCTTTTCATTTTCCAGGTGAAATCGAGCTAGATTGTGCCTGTCAGCACGGCCCTGGTACGGGACACATACGTTGTCTCTGAAGGAGAAGGTCTTCTGGGGCATTTCCCCACGGCAGGCAGAGCTCCTCTTCCTCGAGCCAGGTGCACAACTGAAATGAAGAAGAAATGATTCTGTGCTTCTGCAAACATATCAAAATGTTACCATTACCTGAGGAGAAAAGCAATATTCCATACAAAATCTTAAAAATTGTGAAGTCTTTCCACGTCCTGAAATAGCTGTTGCAGAAGCACAGTGGGTTATAGAAGCCCTCCGCTCCAGAGCAGCCTGTCAGTCTGGGCACCGGCTATCGGAGCGAGAGCTGGAAGGCGCTGATTCCCGCGAGCTTTCTGCTCAGTTTAAACCTCATTCTCCTAAATCTTGGATGATCGTTTGTTGTGTTTGCTGGGTTGGCAGGGGGTACTGTAGGAGGCATTTATGTGTTTGGTTTCCTTTTGACACATTTGCAGAGTAGCCTGGAGGAGGTGCAGGGCAGGAAATGCTTTTCTGCAGGACAGGGGGTCTGAGCTGCCTGCATGTCTTCATGCGGAACTGTGCCAGGAACCGGCAGTTCTTGTTCTCACCCTGACCATGGCAGCTGAAGCCAGCCCTGTGCATTGCAGCGGGCTTTACCTGAGCTGGCTGCACCCTGGGGGACACCTACCAGGGGTGGGTTTTTGGTAGTGAACGCAGTTTTTCCCGGGAAATCCTACCTAGATGTGTTAGATCTCTGCTAATCCAAATTTGGGAACCCTTGCTAATATGACTGTGAAATAATGTTATCAGCTCTTTCAGTCTGAAAGGTGGAGTAGCTGAGAATACTTTATGGCCACAACTTTATTTATGCTTACCTAAACAGAGAAGTTAGTAGGGTTTTTTTTTTTTTTTTAAACGTTTAATTTACAGCAGAAGATTTGTTATTAATTTTTTGCATCTTTGTCTGGAAGTTATAAAGACTTATCCATAATAGTATGTTTCTATTTCTAAAGTGCTTTCAGTTAGCTAAATATAAAGAACTTTTATTTTGGAGTAAAAGGGTCTCCTTGGGGATCGAGCTGGGAATACCAATTCAGCAATGAGTGCCTGTGCAGACAGCTCTCTCCCCCTTAGTTATTGAAGCCCCACTCTGCAGGATGACATCTGCATGCCTATTTAAAACATCATTTCCTTTGCACAGAAGCAGTACTATGGCTAAAATTTAATTCTGGTATTTAACTGAATGAAATTGCTTGCAGATGACCGTTTGAAAGAGAAGCAAACCACATCCTTGTGTGCTGCTGCACTTTAGAGGATTTGCGAAATATTATACTAATGCAAAGAATGTGACCCTCCTGAAAAAGCTGGCTGAATAGTTTGATTTTGCTCTCTTTCAAATTATACCCACACACTTTTGTTCAAAAATCATGGCTTTTTATTGTTGTCTTAGAAATAGCAGCCAGCAGAAATTGCACAGCAAATTTATCCAGAAGTAGTGCCTTTTGTTGGGAGTCGTGCCGAACCTACCGCAGCGTCTGCTCGGATGCTATTTCAAGGACAGATAAAAATTGTCATGGAGTATTTCAGAAATAACTGCAGTACAAATTAAGGTTTTAGTACGGTGTGCTACTTTGGGTGATGTCCACCCCTAAATCTGAGGAGCTGCAGCAGCTGTGCTGCCTGCCCCTCGCTGACCCGCAGGTAAGGTGCTCCACCAGTGTGGCTGAGACCGATTTCCTTTCACGTGGGTGTGGGAGAGAGAAGGTGTGAGGGGGGTTGTTCCAGATCCCTTGGCAAGCCCTGGTGGACACGAGTGCTTTAACTGCCAAAACACACTCAAGTTTTCTTTTCCCCGGTATCTCCATGACAAAATCTGGTGGAGTTTTCTGCAGTCCTAAATGAACCCTGATGCAGTCCTCTGGAGCTGGACGAAGCAGGCGCTGCTATGAAGTTTTGCTGTTTTCCAGCCTAGCCGCAGCTCAGCTGATACCTACCATTAAAGTCAAAGACCTCTTAGGGAGAAGTGTTTCTCTAGTAGTGTTCAATATGTAGTATTTTTGTTCTGATCAGATTATCCTGCGACCAGGCTGAGTACTGTTTCCACTGAGAGGTGCTGTGCTCCTGGACAGCTGGTTGTTTTGGCACAGACTCATCTCGGAGTAGATGGTGACGTTTTGGTGGTGACCTGCCTTACGTGCTTGTTATAACATCTGCAAGCTTTCTGTGGGATAGTTTCTTTGAAGTTGTTCTCTCGTTTGTCTTCAGTCTTTTTTGTGTGCGTGTGGTTTTACCCTCCTTTTCCCTTCTATTTATGGTTCAGGGCTTTTTGGCATGAAACCTCTCAGCTGTTTCCTTGAGTCTTGTTCCAGCCTCCCCCACATGATTCTCTTCCACTCTTGTTCTTCTGTTTTTCTCTGTTCCCTTGGTGAATTCTTCTTCTCTGCAGCTTATTCTGTAGCCTCCTCATCTTTTGTTCCTCCTTCTACTTTTTCTCTGTTGGTGTGCTCCCCACAGTCAGGTTCCATCCCCATTCCCCTCCACCCCTCTCACTTCTCAGTCCCCACTGCTGCTTTGTAGACATAGAAGAAAAGTGGGGGCGACTGACTCGGTTCCTTTTACTCCCTCTGACTCTGTTTTCCTTCATTTGTCTTCTGTCCTATTTGAAGAGAACAGATCTCTCCCTCTTTTCTCAGAGCAACAGTCAGCATCCGTTCTGTTCTAATTTTATGGTCCTTTAAGAGCGAGGTGGGTGGGGAGCTGCCTGGAGAATGGGAGACGGCAGGCAGTGAGTGCACTGAGGTGCATCCTCCCACCCTCCAAAACTGGCTTTCTCGCCCCAGATGCTGAGTGCACCACATGAGATCTGCAGTCATGTTGGTGAGGGAAGAAGGCTCCGTGCTGATGTTTCTGCAGTGAACCCAGAGGAGGCCTGCAGCCGGAGCAGGGCAGTGCTTTTTCATGGTGCTTGCTTTTCCAGCCTGTTTCCCTTCGGACAGCATCAATAATAAAGCTTACAGTGCAGCACAGAGCTCCCATAAGGTTTTAGGGCTTGTTTCCAGGCTTGCTTCACCAAGCTGCTGGGTCCTCACAGTTATCATTAATTCTTCTCTGAAGGGCAAATGTTTCAGAGGGGCACACAGACAGAAGCTTCTGTAGCTTTAAGAACTGATTATTTTTATGAATTAACATTCTGATGTAGATGAAGTAATTAGGCAAAAGAAAAGAGTCTTTTTAGTACTTTGCTCTGGTAATTGGTAGTCTGCTACTGTATGCTGGGAACAGAAAATTTAAGTTGCTCCGCATCAACCCGCAAGTTCTCTATGCTTGCAGGCTTTTTTTTTTTTTTTTCTCAATAATCCTTTCTCAGCTTGCACTGAGGTGAAGCACGCGAGCGTCAAGGCCCTTCTCAAGATGCTTGCTTAACCTTTGAAAAATCACTGACATTTACGGGAGGTGCCTCTTTCAAACCAGCAGACTGCTTCCACACCGCGCTGCTGGGTGCTATGAGCAGTGTGAGCAAACCAGCCCAGCACGAGCACAGCCTCACGGGACGGCAGTCCCCGGTGCTTTTAGGCTGTAAACATTTTGTGGGAGTACATGTTCTTAGTAAACCTCAGCGCCTGTTTCCCAGGCTGCTTCGCTGATGATCCTGGCCTGTGGGCACTGCGCGGGTCCCTCTGCACAGGCCCTGGTTCATTTTGGCCAGCTCCAGGCTGGTGGTTTGTCATCCCTGGTCTTAAAAGCTGGATCCTGAGTTCCAGGTGCAACCTGGTGCTTCTAGTGCCGAAGTTATCTGATGATGGTCAAAGTGGGGGCCACCTCAACTTCATGTGATGTATATATCATTAGCACTTACCTCAGGTGGAATACTCTGTGATCTCTGAAAGCAGAATTAGTTGTAGAGCCTATGGACTGTGTTAAGCTGGATGTATAGTTTGTAATCGGGCTGGATCCATTTCTGCAGCATATAGTAAATTAAAAAGTCTTGAAAAGTTGTTGGTAGCTCTCATGCTGTTCTGCACTGCGATGTACCCTCTGCTGGTGGGATCCTTTGCTCTTCTGGACTCGCTGGTGTTGCTGTCCAGCGCTTTGTATGGGAAGTTCATTCTGATATTTTATCTGCTTTTACTGGTACAGGCCCTTACAGGCTGAATTGACAAAGATTACTTGGTGGGGAGAAGAGAGAGAGAGAGAAAGAGCAAAAGCAGAGATGTAAATAAGAGGTGATGTTTTATGTGTGGCTCATGCAAAATTACGGCCATGTTCTAAGTGCTTGATTGTTGAGATTCCTGCTATCGATGGCATGCCACAATGTAGGGCTTTGTCCTGGAGGGATTCTTTAAAGCTATCTTTTATACTTCTACACACCTCTAGTTACCATATACTTAAAATTTAATAATAGTGATGGTGTTCTAAAAGTACTGCACATTTCATGGAGTTTTATGCAGGGGAGAAATAAAATCGAGTAAGTGTGTCAGACAGGAATAGCAAACTGAATTTGGACCCTGGGCACCTTCTGATATATTGGGTTAGAAAGTGAGTCTTTTAAGAGCAGTCGTGATGGGATTGCAAGGCTGTGAAGTATTTTGCGAGAACTGCACGTGGTTTTCTGAGTAAGAATTGTCAGGTGGTGAAGTTTAAAAATGCCATTTTTTCCCTTAAAGTGTGCTGACAGCATAGTTGGAAGCATGTTAACTGGGTGCTTCCCTTTAATGAAGTCTGTGTGGCACGGGGATGATAAAGTTCCGTACCACCTCAACAAGTGAATCCTTTTCCACTGGGCTGACGCATCAACCTGTAGTAAGGGAGCACGTTACTCACAGCAATTTCATGGCTGGTAAAATCTAAAAGCAGAGACTTCCACTGAGCAGATACATGTGGTTCCATTTGGGATTCAGTAAGGAGGAAAGCAATTAATGATCCACTTCTGGGAAAGGAAGGAGATAAGAAAAACTGTTAGTGATATGGCGCGGCGTTTGCTCCTTTCTGTGCGGCTGTGGTCGGCACAGCCGGGCTGTGCTGCGCTGTCTTTGGTGGCAGAGGGTGTCCTTGCTACTCAAGTGGACATGCAGCTTGAAACCTCATCTCCGTGTGGAAACAAAGCAGGTTCTCTGGTGACACACAGCTGCTCATGTTTCTTACTGGAAGGTGCTAGCAAAAACAAGCTAACATCTTCTGTATGCTAGTGCTTATGCCAGGTTTTTCACTTGTGCAGGTGGCTTTCCCCCGCTGAGAATGTCCTTGCAAGCAAGCAGCAGGAAGCAGAAGCCCCTCCAACATGATGGGCTAAGCCCCTAGGCTTGATTTATTTATTTATTATTATTATTTTTTGGATTAGTTCTTCAGAATACTAGTATGTCAGTGTCTGTAAAAGCCAACAGTTATGCTTGGTGCTAAGTAACTAAAATGAGAAAATCTTATTCTGTTTTCTGACCTTTTACCAGGATCTGTCACGTTTGCCTGACTGCAGGCTTTGCAGGTTGTTTAAATGCTGTTTTTCAGCAGCGTGGTGACAGCCTCAGAGCAGCCGTGCTGGCTCAGGACCATGGTGGTGTCCCATGGAGGATGGGTACCAACAGGGAGAGCTCTCGCATTGGGAGCGGGTGGGTTTCATTGCCCAGGTTACTGGTGAAGTGCTGAGAGAAACTGTGAATTACAGTTCTGCCAAGTCAGGAGACAGCCCGTGAGCTCTGTGCACTGCAGTGTCCTTGCTTACAGCTGCACCAGAGAGAACGACATTCCCTAAGCAGTGTTAGGTTTGGGTTGCTGTGCGTGTATCCTGCTGGGAGTTCAGTCAGGAGTCCACTGTTGAACCTTTCTAATATTTCTTCGCCTTGTGTTTGCAGGTAATGTACTGTACTCTCCTAAATGTTAGTCCTTAGCTTCACATGAGGTTTCCTCTTTTGAAATATTTTCTTATTTCTTGTTTAAAATGATGGGGAGGAATGACACATGAGCCTCTTGTGACTGGGCTGCGCTCCCTGCCCGGAGATCCGAGGATGCAGTGCCTGCCAACCCGACAGTGATGCTTTGCTGCAGCTTGCTTCCACCACTGCTGGCTCTGTTAAAAATCTGCTCTACTGTAAAGTGTCTCTTGGCTGCAGTGTTCATGGCTACACAAAGGTGAACAGCAGCAGAGTCAATAAGGCGTTTCTCTTTTCATGAACTGCTAGGGATTACCTAGCAAAACTGCTTAAAGTAACTTGAATTCTTCCTTTGGAAAGCAGCTGGCACTGGTCACTGTTGGAGGAAGAATGCTGGGGAAGGTGGGCTTCTTGTCTGCTTTGCTGCAGCACTGTCTCTGCGTAGGGCTTTCCTGACCCCTCCTAGCATCAGCTCCTTGCCGCTTTCCACGCCTCGTTAGCCGTTCTCCTGCCCTTTGGCCGTTGGCACTGCTCCCAGGGGCCCCCATTTCTCGTCCCTGGAGCTCAGGGTTGAGCCCTTTGTGTCCCGCTGTGCTTCCAGAACAACATCCTGGCCACGCTGCTCGGGCTGCTGGTGCCTGCGCCAGCCCTTGGGCTTGTGATGTGCTCATCGCCTCCTCCTGAGCATCACGGCAGCTTTTAGACCTCAGTTTGCAAAGAGCTGCATGCTGCTGTGAGAAGTAATTTCATGTTAACTCTTTTTTTTAAAATCATCTTTATGAAGTTTCGATACTGCCAGGTTCCCTATACTAGGGATACTCTTCATGCTTAATGTCACTGAAACCAAAATGTAATTGCATTCCTTTGCCATCTATTCCATGTTAATCCTCCAAAAGAAGTGTTTCACTCATCATCTGAGCCAGTGGTTTTAGTGCAGGCTGTGAAACCGTCGATCTTTAATTTTCTGCATGGAAGCAGAAGGGAGAGGGAAGAGAGGGACTGTGCAGTTCATCTGCTTTATAAGAGATATGTATTGAATTCATGTGCATTACCAGGTCAGTGTGCTGCACTGAGGAGTGAAGGAAAGTGGAGAACTGTACCAGGATTAATTTCTTTCTTTTGAACTGACGTGGAAATCCTTCCAGTTGTTAATGCTAGAATCTCTTCTGACCATGCTGAAGAGAAGTCTGTAAGCTGACTTGTCCCAGTAACAGGGGTCCAGTTCGAATTGCTGTGTGGAGATAGCCTCATTTCATATCAGAGTCTACTGATACCCTCCAGCAATTGTGGTACCCCGTTTGTCTCCTGAACAGATGCAGAGAGACAGGAAAATCACCAGCCAGATAGTGATGTACTGGAAGGTGGTCCTAACAGACAGGAGGAGTAGGATTGTTTTGCATTATCCCATTTTGAGGACTGCTGAGAGGAAAAGGAAAAAGAAAAAGAAAAAAAAAAAAAGAAGGAGTTTTCTGCAGACCATCCATCCTGAGTGTCTCTTGGAAGCGAAAATAGCCTGTCACTGTTGTCTTGATCCTGAGGCATATCATGACTGTGTCGGCTGGTGGGAAGAAGCCCATGCATGCAGCACCTACGTGGTGAGACAGGGTCTCTGCTCCCCATCCATCTCCAGTGTGGTTTTATTTCCCTTCCTAGCTTTGCTGCTGTTTTTTTGCTTCACTTAATGGGATTCTCATCTCTGGCTTTTGCAGCGATACTGTGAGCCTGTAACCTGGAAGCAGGAGAAACCCTGTAGCCATAGAAAACCTGGACCGACACTCTGTGCCCAGGCTGTGGCTGAGCCCGCGCTGTGCAGCACTGTGGCTTGTGGCAGCGGAGGGGCTGGAAGCCTCATCTTCTCTGTTTGCTTCCTTTTCCTAGCCTTTGGGGTGTTTTTATCTTGTCTTAAGAGCATGGGTTCAGACCATAGAGAGTGGTGTAACTGCAGCAGTTCCATCCTGTCTCACCTGACATCTCGATGGGTTCCCTAAAAGCATAACCAGTCCCAGTTAAAACGTTTCAACGGTTGTGCTTGTAAAGACTGCTCACAGCTAAAGGGAAAGGCAAGAAGTGTCGCATTACACAAAAGCCTTACTTAAAGCCTTGTAAAATCTAATGTACCAGCAGGTTTTCCTAAATCTCTAAGAAAAGGTTATTTGAAGATTTTGAGTTCAGCCGCTGTTGTCTGGGGACTGTAAGCTAACCTCTGTTACGGCAAACCTTCAGTTGCATTTGTCTGCTTAATAGCGGTTGATGACAGGGTCACGTTCACGCCTTGGAATTTCTGGGCCCTTATGGCCACCAGAGACCGACCCATTCGGCGCCCATGCTGCTCCTGGGTGCTGCCTGCCCTCTGCTGTGCACGGAGCTGCCGGGGCTGAGTGCAAACCCAGCTCCCATGCGTGGGTGCCCATCCCGTCCTTCCCTCTTCCCCTGTCTCATGTCTCTCCTTGTCTTGGTGACAAGCACCAAGCATGTGTCTCAGCACTTCCTCCGTAATAACAACTGCTGGCAATAATATCTGGATGGTTTTTAGGTAGATTCTAATGCATTCATTATCATATTTATGTCCATTAACAGGGACTCGCAGTCCAGGACTTTCTGGTAAAGGCAATTCTCCTGTGGCTGAACAACTCAGATGGAGATGTTTTGCATGGTTTTGATAATAAGAGTTTGCTTGTCTTCCTCTCTTCTTGCTTTTTCTTGATGATCCAACACTGCAGGCCGGAGTTAATCTATCCAAATGTAATGATGACTGAGCTAGAATCTAACACGAAGACGTTTGTGCATTACCTTAGTTATTACTGTGTGCTTTGCTGTGGGCTTTATTTTTCCTCTGTCCCTGGAGTTAAACAGATAATTCTGCCTTGGAAGAAGATTGCCTTAATATCTCTGTAGGATGAAAACAAATCAGAAATGCAAGAAGGCTGACTGTAAAATCATGCTGGATGGTTATTGTTCCCTTGTTTCATACACTGTGTGCGGTCCCTTAGCGGCAAAGGGCTGAAGCTGCTTCCTGCGCATCAAGCACCAGCAGGACTGGACAGGTGGCGTGGACATCAGCTAAGTGACTGAATTCAGGAGCAAGAATCAAAGTAGTGTTTTATTTATTTATTTATTTTTTGTTTTTTACTCTAAATGTGCAGTTTATGTAAGGGTAAGGATAGAACACAGCATGCTTCTGTCTGCCCCTAGGCACTGAAAGCCTTGCTTTGATCCCGCATGCACGGGATTGAAGCACTTGGGCTTCCCCTCAGTCCAGTGAGTTCTCTAAACTGTTTTGTCTATATTTGATTTGCAGTCTTAAATAGTAAACTAATTCTTTGAAATACATTGTGCGATCCCCGATTGGGCGAGGGGATGGATTTTTTGCTGACAGTGTAGTATCTTCTTAATCTTTGTTACTCACTGCTGCTGAAAAGCACTTGAAAGCATGCTGAATTTGGACAGATCAAGTGGCTTGTTGTAGCAGAGGCTGTTGGTGTTAGGGAACGTTCTCTGTGTGTCTGGCAAGGTGTCCAGAATGAATTTAGCAGCTGTTAGGTTCCTGAAAGTGCTGTATTTGTCTAAGTGGCTTCCAGGTGGTGGCAGCTGGCAGCTGAGTCCCTGCTGCCTCGTGGAGGTGAATCCTAAGGCTGGAACTGTGCTGTGTTACCCCATTCTTTATGTAACTACATAGGCGACAGGTAAAAATCTGGTAAAATTGTTTCTGTACTTTTTTTCAGGAATCTGTCATTGGCAAGCTGACCTCAGCGGTATTGCGATGATGAATGTGACATAACATTACCCTACACAGAACATTGCTCGGTAAAGAATAGGAAAGATTAGAGGGGGCAGGAAGAGCCCAGGCCTGCCCAGGGTGAAAGCAAGCTGTTATTAATAATCTGCTCTCAGCTCTTGGGAGCTGAGTTTCTGTGACAACACAGGTTAAGCAATAGGACTGCCACAGCTTTTCCTCTGCACCTTTTCCCCAAGAAGCTGTGTGCAGGCGGTGGGTGTCTTGCTTTCGTAGGGCATGAGCTATATTTAGGCTTGAATTTGTGTCTTACACCTGGAATCCGGAGCTGTGAGGTTTGTGATGACCTTTGATTCCAGGAAGTTATGATATATGGGCATTTTCTGTTGTTCTGTGCTGGGAAAGCTAATGGCTTCCAAGTCATGAGCAGTTCTGCTCCTACATTTTGCTCTGCCTGTCTTCTTGTCTGTCCCTGGGAAAAATCCCAGCTCAGCTGCAGGGTCATCTAACTTCTACCAGGCATAAAACCTCAGAATATAAATCAGTGTTACTGGTTGAATTAATCAGACTTTATATTGATGGAATGTGCCCTTCAGGTAGGGAGAATCTTGGCGTGTTCTTGTTGGGGATCAGCGCAGCTTGCTGGATGGCAGTGTTTGTGTTCAGGCTGTTCTTGTGTTTTAGCAAGGTTTGCTCAATGCCAAGAACTGCTGCTGCAATTAACTCTGCACCCTCCTGCAGAGCTGAGCTTGTGGCAGGGGGCTGGCACTTACATGGAGGGAGTTGCTAATTTTGTAGCACTGCAAATACCTTTGGGCATCTCACAGTGGGCTTGGCTTGTTGGGATGAAGTGGTTTTGAGAACAATTCTATGCCAGTTAAAATAGACAAATATACTAAGATTGGCGTTAAATGTAGGAGCTGGAGTCTTTCTGTGTAAAGAAACCAGCAGTGTATTGATTTAAACCCGAACATCGGTCTAAATGTTCATCTGAGTGTTTTCCTGCCTTGGGAGGGCAAAGAAAAGGTTGGTAAGTACAGATCAGGAGGGATGCTTGTACAGGACTTGAGGCTGTCTCAAAAGATGGAGGTTGCAGTCTTCGTGGGTCTTCAGCTCATCTTGTCTGTCATTGCTCAGCGCTGTGGTTCTTTATTTTCCTCCTGTCTATCAGATGTCAGCGAGTGAGCGTGAAATGCTGAGTGGCCTTCAGGCTGTGGTGAGCCCGTATGGGGAGCAGAGCCAGGAGCAGAGCACCACGCCTGTGAAGTCAGACCACATGTTTTTAGAGTGGAGAGGAAGTTTTAGAAGCGCTCTCATTCTGGAAAGTCTCCAAGGCTGATCGCATTTGCAGGCTTTTTCTTTCCTTAATGGGAGCTGAAGCTGAGTGGTTGGTACAAGTGTATTGGTGCTGGGGAGGCTAAACAAGGAGAAAAGTAAATAAAACCCCAATAATCCCTCCCTGGAGGGAACTAAGGCGCTTATCTGATTGGTTACAACATCCAAATTCACATCTGAAAAACACATAAATCGAGGAAAGACTGTGGGCTTTCTTTTTTTTCTAATCCAGTTTGAATCTTTTTAAACATTTAAAGGGCGGACAAAAGGAGTGACTATGGTTTGAAATGAAGGGAGAGCTGATATGCCTGAAAGGAAAATGTCAATGCCACAAAAACATCATAGCTCTGCAGATTAAAGGGAGGCGATTTATAACTTTAAATGACAACACAGAGCTTTTAAACAGAGAGACTTTATAAAATATGTTTCTGCTATCAGTTTGATAAATTGGCCTGCACGGTGTCTGGTCAAACTGAATTTTTCATATTTTCCTGCAAATGCTCTCCAAAGAGGCAAGTACTTTGTTCCCTCCGATTCCAGCTGACTCCCCCAGCCGGAAGCTCAATTCCCTCACTGGCTCTTGCAGCCCCTTTTCCATAGGGGCTGCAGAGGGCGGTGGCTGACTATCACCTCGTTTACCAGTGATATTGTTACCTTGTCTCTGTCTGGTGTCTTGTGGTGTATGCCTAGGCAGGCATGCAGAAAAAACCTGCAGCCATGGAACGGAATAGTTGATAAAGGAAAGAAAAGGAAACACACTGAGTACAGAAAGCCTTATCCTCTCCATTGAGCTGCCTTTTATCGACGTTCCTGTAGCTGGGTCTTTATCATTCTGCTTATCAGCGCTCCAGTAAGATGTAGAGAGGTAACAAAGATGCTCTGAATGTTCCTGTTACATACCAGGGAAAATTATTGTCTGCACTACTTGGGAGACAACTTGCTTTTGACAAGGAAAAAAAATGGAAGTAGAGGGAATGTCTTCCTCTGTTGTTCCAGGGTTCAATGGCCTCTTCATATCACAGTCCTCCTTAGCCCTCGTTACGTGACACGTGGGAAAACTAGACTGGTGCCTCACAAAGGGCATTCCTGCCCAGAAGCTTCCATCTCCTTCCTGTGATGTCAGTGACCCTAGCAAAAGCTAGCACTGAAATCCCTTTCTTCTGTTTTCTTCAGCTTGTCATGGCTAACAACATTCCTACTGAAATAGCAAATGCATGCTGCAGTTTTATAGAGAGCTGCATTTATTAAAGTAAGAATGATCTTGTGATTGCTCTGTCAGCCAGCTGGGCAGTCGTTCGCCTTATTTCAGCCTTCCAAGACTAGCAGCTCACCTGCACCCATGCAGTGTGGACACGCGGTGCGGGCACATGGTACACTTTGGTGAGGCTGGAGCTCCGCTGCTCCTTGTCCTGGGTGTGGAAACATGGTCAGAGCTGGGGCTGGGTGCAGCAAGGGGAAGGCACAGGGCAGGAGCAGGTTGGTGTGTCCCGGTCGTTTCTGTAACTGCAGGTGCCTCTTCAGTGCCAGGCTGCTGTTCGGTGCTCTCTATAGCTTATGTTAAGGTCCAGGCTTTACTTCGTATTTTTGCACATCCTGTTTTTCGCATGTGGTTTATTTTGTCTAAATACTGTGACAAAAAATAAATTACTCTGTCTGCGACAGAATTCACCTCTCAAGAAAAGGAAGCAACAGGAAAGAAGTTTACAAGAGCAAATTCTGGTTTTCTTAATTTATTTTAGCAGATAAACAGGAAAACAGCTTTCAAAGCAAATCAGGGATAGGCTCATTTTGGATGCTTGCCAAAGCACCCTAGCTCGCTGAGATGAGATGCTGCTTTTTTGCTTTCTTCCATCTTGAGCATGACGGGCTTGTTAAGTCTGGGCTATGGACTCTGGCTGGGTGCAGGCATCAGCTTCCTCCTGCTCCCCATGCCTGCAGCCTCCATGCTGAGCAGTTTCCCTGTGTGTTCCTCCCTGCCTCTCCTGCTCCACTTCTTAGGAATTGCTTCCTGTAAGAGCTGCCGAGTCACTGCAGCCATCAGTCACTAAATTAAAAGGCGAAAACCTTGGCAGGGCATCACCTCATCCAGGGCCGCCAGCTTTATGGCATAAGACATGCTACCGTGACGTGGAAACTGGTCGTTCCTTCCTCCTCATCCGAGATGAGTATTCTCCTCTCTCCGTGGATGGATTTCAGGACTTAGTCCTGTTGCTGTGTATCCTTCTGCCCTGAAGGGTAAGCGGGTGCCTTGTGGTGGCAGCAGTGGGACGGGTGACCTGTGGCATCTCCGCTGGCTGACAGCGGGCGCTGCCCAGGTGTTCTGCGGGATGCTTGCTCAGCGCTGGACGTGTGCCCCGCGTGCCATGCTGTTTGCTCAGGCTGCAGGCAGTTTTACAGGCTGCAAGGTTTCCGTGTGCTGGCTGTGCTTGCAGAAAATGGAGGCTGCTTCCTATGGAGCACAGAGACTTGGCAGAGGCTGCGACGAGGGCTTCTCCGCCAAGCGGAGTGCTGCCTCTGCAGGCCTCGTCACATCCCGTGCTGGGCATCTGGGCTGTTTTAAAACCCCTCTGCTTTTCTGGCTTCTCCTGTAGCTCTGGGTCCCTAAATGCCTTGTGTTGGGACACTGGTGGGTGGTTTCTTGTTAACAAAAACAATGCAGTCTGGGAAGCCTTTTCAAAAGGCGAGATTTATGATGTCTGCATGTTCATCCCATTTCTGCAGATGGCTCCTCTAATGATAAAGGTGCATATCTCTCGGTGTGATGTAAACAACATGATGGATGGCTTGCTGTTCATGTGGAGAAAATCTTGGAAGCTTTTTATTTATTTGTAAAGCTTCTGCAGAGGCTGTGAGCAGGTGGCCTGGTACAGGCACACAGGTTCATCATCATCAGGGTCGGGCAGGCAGCGTGCGGGGCGCTGACAGAGCCGAGAGCTTCAGAAATGATCCACTGGTGGGGGTAAGGGCTGGAGCACCAGGCTGCCAGAGCACTTCAAGCTTTTACAGCCTGAAAACAAGGTAACGAGAGATACTCATGCAGTAGTAGCAGCCAACATGTCTACTAAAGTAATTCTTTAATCCTTGTTTAGGAGTCAGTGATTGCTGCGTTCTGTTATACAGAAGCAGTATTTAATTGTGGAGTAATGGGACAAGATTAGGGCCACTTATTTTTGAGACAAAAAAAAAAGTATATTCAAGTTCTGAAAAGGATATTCTCCCTTCCACTTAGGCAAAGCTTGTATGCATAGCTCTTGCCTGTATTCTTGCACCTGTGTGTACCCAGTGTGAGCACAAGCACTAATTAGCTTTTCAGGTGCAGAAATTCCACTTAAAAATGAAGCCGGGTTTCAGCTGTCATAAAGATGTCAACCAGCGCGATAAAAATTTCTCCCTTATTTAAGAACACTATAAGGCAAAATAAATTAAGTACTGGAATAGGTAGGAATGCTTAGGTTGAAGTTGATGGGTGTAAAGTTATTACTAACATAAAATAGTCACAAATCTTCTTTCTCTAATTTGTGGCATGTAGGAGTGCCTGTGTGAAATGCGGCTTATAAGCAGTGGGAGCTTGCCACGGACTTTGTGCGTCTCCTGGTAACGCAGAGCAGCTCAAGGTGCCCAGTTCCTTTGTGCCACCCCACTGCCATACCCAGTTCTTTCTTGCTCAGAAGAGACCTGGCCCTTGTGCCTGACGGCGTGGAGCTGCCTCTTCTGCGGTTCCAGGGTTTTACAGGGCTCTCCATAAGGCCAGGTTCCTGTTCAGAGCGGGCTCAGCCAATCCATTCTAGAGCCGACGGACATCATCTAAAGGATCTCATGCTGTGGCAGCAGCTCTCCGTGCTGGTTTTGAAAGTATCAAAGATTTACGCAGGTCACCTTGAGACTGTTTGCATGAAGCTGGGAAAATAGTTCATTCGGGGTGTGTTGCTGGAAGCTTAGCGTTGTGCAGGTATCGACGGTAACTGATCCTGTGTTGAAGGATTTTTGGGTTCTGAGCAATTGATTTTTATGTGTATTGAGTCTGAAATCCCAGATGGACTGGGTGAGCCTCGTGCAGAGGTGCTGCATGAATAGGTGACAAGCAGCCAGATCAGATGAGGGAGGTACAGACAACCAAAGCCAGCCCCGAGCTTTGCTCTGTGCTGAAGAAGCAGGGAGGAGGAGAGTTTACAGGGTGAGTCCCGATGCTCTCCCTGCCTTTACGTGGGACCTAGGAAAGCTACTATATATCCTCCAGTGACTGTGTGAGAACTTGGACTTCTCTTTCCTTTTTCCAATCATGTTTGGGGCCTGTAATGTAATAAGCAGATTAGAAGTGCTTTGTAATCACTTATTGTTCTCTTGAGGTGGGCCCCCTTTGTAGTGGAAAAGGATGGGAAAAACATGTTTTCCCTTCATTATCGATAGTTTGCATATCCTAGTTATATGCTAGGTGTTATTATTGCAGGCTGAATGAAAAAAATTGTTTGCCGTATGATTATAAACTGCGTCCTACTGCGATTTCAGAGCAGGGACCAACTGAGTTGTATGGGTAACCTTACTACCTTCAAGTTTGGCACTGCTTCTTTTCCTGATGCTTGATTTGTCTTTTAATATGTGCTTACGTATCCCAACTAAATACTACGAAATATTAAGAAAATGCTCTGACATGTCAGTGGTGATCTGGGGTTTTCCAGATCACCTATGTAATGCATTGAAAAGAGGAAAGGGTTTGGAAAAGAACTGGCTGCGATGGCACAGTTTGACGTGCAAGCAAATGGGCTGCAAGGGTAAGCAAGCAGCAGTCCTTTCCAAACTAGGTCACATCCACTCAGCCCATATGACCTGAAGTCATAAGTCCAGTTTTATTTATTTATTTATTTGACTGGCCTGGAATGGGCTGACAGAAGAGGAGGGATTGTGGCTGATTTGTTTTTTGCCTGCAGGCAATTTGCAGATCATTTCTGCTGGATCACAACAGACATATTTAAAATCCAACATGTAATCCCCCCATCCCCAGCCGCAAGCCACAACAGTCTTACTAACAGGATGCTGATGTTCCTTCTGACAAGATGGAGCTTTTACTTGAATGTTAATCACGCCACTTAGGCCATGATCTCTGCAAAGTGGTACATTTTTAACTAGGAGATGCATTCGTTATGTGTTAGCTGTGATACTGACTTTTCCTGAATGTCTTTCTGGTATGGTGTAACGTGAACATCGTGCGATTTGGTGATTGTAACCAGCGTTGTTTTGGCCCTCAGGTGACTGACCGCAGGTAGAACTCATGCGTTTGGGATCCGCATCCTCAGATTAATAAGTACTGAAGTGTTCACTCTGATCTGCTGTTTCAGACTGCTTGTAAAGGAGCAAAAAAGAAATGTCCTGCCACTAGTTCCTGTGTTTCTTTAGTTAAGAAAATTACTATTCTGGGCAGTTGTATTGCTGGGCATTAGCAGGACTGGATCATTAATATTTAACCATGTTGGAAGTAGAAAGCACTGTAACAATAATAATAATTTGCACTTGCACAGCACATTTCTCCTGAGGATCTCAAAGCACTTTACAAACCATTTAATTAAGCCTTACTAAATCCCTCGGAGGTTTATTATTAGTCCCATTTTACAGATGGTTAAGCAAGGGCAGAGGGAAGTTAAATGGTTTGCCTAAATGAGTTAGTGGCAACAACAAGCACATGCTTCGGGAGTCCTGACCGCGTCTCCCCTCTCTAGCAGAGGTGATGCCGAGTGGGCAGAGCATCAGGCCAGCAGCTGGGGAGAGAGGAGGTGCTTTGTTGGAGGCAGTTCGCTGTAAATACCCTCTGGAAATGGCTGTAGATTGATTGTTATCACCTGGCTATGGAGGAGGCACACAGCACAGCACTCCCTGAGCCTGGCCAGGGGATGGATGGGGCCTGAGAGCCCAAGAGGCGGGGTGAGTGTTTCATTCCTTCACCAGTGATGTAGGCAGGGCTGCTCCTCCCTGTAGGAGGCTGGTGCTTTTTCATCGGTGCTGCAGCTTTGGCCAGCCAGGAGCTGTCTGATCAGCAAGGAAGGAAGTTCTTACCAGTGGGCTTGACATTATTTGTGTCATTAGCAGCTGCTTCTCCTCAGATGCCCAACATGAAAGGTTGGTTTATCAAGACATAAAGCAGAAGCACACAGGCAAGGAGGACTAGCGCTTGCTCTTAGCTGAGAGCCACTTAGGAGGGTGTTCGTGTACAAATGCATTAGATTATGGTTAAGCAGCTTATGGACATAAAAACACATTAGAACTTTACAGCATGCTATAAATTACAGTTTTGCGGCATTCGCAGCCACAATGTTAGGTAATTACATTCATTAATCTACTACTAAGAGCACATAAAGTTGCCTCCCAAATGGTGCTGTGTGTGTTTGTGCTCAGCTGGGAGCGCGCTGGGAAGGGCCTCCCCTCCCCGTCCTCCTCCACCGCTATTATGCCCTGCTCGGAAACGTCCTGACTTCGTGACGTCATCTGGCAGACCAAGCTTTCCGATATATCAGGGTAGGGAGTGAGGATCCACAGCGGAAGAATTTCAGATAATCTTGTCTCACCCAGCCCTAAGCTTTTTCTAATAAGCTGTGAGCTGCACGTGGACTTGGTGCAGTCATTTAGGTGGGAAGAAGTTATTGCTTGTCGTCCCTGAGGTGATCCGTTTGTGCCCTGCCACCCGGTATTTAGCAGTCCCTGTAACCGTCAGCCCCAGCAGCTGATGTTCCGCGGCACTTGCTGTGGCTTTCTGGTTTAGCATCCTACACTTCATTTTCTTTTGTGCAGAAGTACTTAGTTTGTTCAGAGCAGCTTCTCAGCTGGTGTAAATTAGAGTAACTGTGTTTGCATGTCTCCCGGATGTGTGCAGGCTGTCTGCCCCGCTTGCCATTTCTGCTCTTCTCTCTTTGCATTGCAGGAAAAGGCTTCCAGGTTGTTTGTCTGAGGTGCAGTCTTACTGTGTACAAGCAGTCTCCTACTGATTTCTTCCTGCTTCAGTTTCTTGTTTTGAAAAACCCTTCTTGGCCATTTTTTGCCTCCCCAATGGACCGACTTTTATCTTTGATATCTTCAACCCTTGGAAAGCAGGCTCTCTGATCTCTGTCATTCAGCCACCTTCTCACTTGCCCTTTTTATTTCCGTTGCGTCCTTCTGGATATGTTTGCCACAGATATTTAGCTGTGAAAACTGGAGAGCAGAAGCTGATGTGCTTCCCGATGTATTCTCTGTGCTAGCAGACTACCATAGTCATAAAACTGAAATGCACCCCAAAAAGCAAAGGTAAGGAACAGCCCTCTAAAGAAAGCTCACACTGCATGACAAATACACATCTCATCCTACATATGTAGCTCAACTTCAGCAAGTCAGGAAAACAAATCTGTTCTGTCTTTTGGTTGTGAAATTTCAGTGAATTTGATTATAAAACTCAAGCTTGGGCAACTCAACAGGAGTGGAAGGCTGTGGGAATGGCCTGCTCTTGTCAGTTCATCAGTTATGTTTTCAGTTGCTGGTCTGCTTTCACATCGAGATCATCTTTACAGCTGTATGAAAAAGAGCCATGAGGGCTGCCTGTGTTCCTGAGGTCTGAGATGCCGTTCCGTGAGACAGTGACAGATGCTTAATCACACTCCAGCCTTCAGTGGGAGGCATTCATCTATTTGCTAAATAGAGGTAGTTTCAATGACACTTGAGCACTTCAGCTTCTAGGGAATTTCTTTGTCATTCCTGACAAATTTATTATCCCGACCATTAAATTAATAAAACACAGAGCCTACAGCAAGAGCTTTTTGAGAGAAGGGATTTTCTGGTGCCACAGAAGCCCCTCGAGCTCCATGTCCCGGGCTGTCATCAGCCTGTTGCCCTGCTCTGCGTGCCTGATGCCCAGGGGAGGTGGGAAAGAGCAGGTCCAGCCTCTGTGGGCTGTGGGACGGGACACGAGGAGCACATCTGGGATAAGGATGCTGGCAGAGCTGGGTCCTGAGGGTGACATGCCTTGTCCCTGCCTCCCAGCAAGGCAGCCGCTGTGTGGGGTTAGCGTCAGTCGTGCGGCCGTTACTAATCCCACCGGTGCCACGTGCGGGGCTTCCCATAAAACACGGGGCACCGATAAACCCCGGCCTTCCCTAGTGCTGGAGGAGCGTTGTGAATCCTCCTTCCCTCGGTCACACACGCAGCCTCAGAGCTCCTATAACGCCCAGTGCTTTCCAACCCTGCTCAGGCATTCGGTGACTTAACTGTGTGATGGTATCGATGTAAAATTGAACAGCCACCGTGCGTATTGACGAGAGCTTCACTGGTTGCTGCTAGAACGTGCTGTGCTATCGCCCTGCTATTCATTTAGCTGTTTTGGTCCATTTATTAGATATTGCAGAGATTTTCCTTTTCTGGACAGAACTGGTAGTGATTTCTGTAGTGGAAGTCTGTTGGGAACAACTCTAATCTAGTTTCTGAGGATTTGTTTATTGGGGCAGCACATGCTGGGCTGATTTCTAGGTACGTGTTCCATGGTATCTCTTCTATCCATGAGTGGAGTTATAATGAGGAGATGTAGTCCTTTGACAGCAGGTTCTGTTGTTGTTCCCCCTGGCCCCCCAAAAAAACAAACAAACAAACAGAAAAACAGAATTGGCTCAGTCAGTATTTATTGGCAAATTAGTGATCCTAAATACTTCCTTTTTTCTTGTTCTTTTCTAGAGCTTGGAGAAATAAGATTTCATGTAATGCATCTGGGATTGGATTACTGGATTGAATTTTGCAAAGTACGCTGGGGATAGCTGAGCCTGTTTAGAAAGCAGCTTAGCCTCTCTAAGTCAGTAAAAATTCAATTCATGATAGTCAGTGAGGGATTTTTAAGTGTTTTTTGTTTTAGGTGAGTTATTTGTTGTTGGATGGTCACGTTTCCTTTAACACATCTTACCAAGGCTTATTGAGCTTTTGGTGGAGGGGGTGGTGGGATACCACCTTTCTCTGAAAAACAGGAAGGAAAAAAGCATCCTGGAAGTCGATATCCCTGGGCCTGCTTGCTGATTGAACGTAACATTAATTCTCAGAGGAGCTCCTCAGCTGAGTTTGCATGTTGTGGCCATTTCAGAAAGCCACAGAAATATGAAGGAGGGCATTCAAAATTTATTGAAGTTGAGGTGCTGATGGTTGTTGCTTTGCATCGGTTTCTTTGTGTGCTCACAAGCTCCCTCTCCTCCCTTCCTCCCTCCCTCCCTCTTTTTCCCTGCTGTGAGCTGAGGTTTTGGTCCTCAAAACCAGGCCAACCACATGGTCATAGTGCAGATGGCAGTAATCTCTGCATGTGACTCTGATAACAGATCTCAGGACGCAGCAGGGTCTGGGAAATTCCAGCTCTGTTGCAGAGATGGATCACGTCCCAGAAGAATGGGGTCTGAATGTAGGCTCTTCATCTCTGTGTAAGATTGGCTTGGATTGTGTTCTGGATTTTTTCTGTCTCTTAGGCCAGTGGTGCTGGTGCGCCTGGCTCTGATCCTTGCAACTGCATTTTTTGGAGGAGAACATGAGAGAAGTTTGCAGAGGGCTTTGCCTGCCTTGTTAGGGAGGGCGCTGAGTTTCTGAACCTGGGGGAGGTAGCTGGGTGGAGGTGGAGGGAGCAGAGAAATGGGAATCACAGGAGGGCGGCAAATTCGTCCCTTGTGGCTTGGATTTCTCAAGGTATGGAATATGTTACAGTGAGGTCATCAAGAATGCAAGAAATGGGGGGAAAAATGATTCTGAATGAGGTAGAGACTGCAGTGGGTGGAAACTGTAAAATATTTGGCTGAAAAGCTGCATGGTATCTCTTGGAGTGCTGTGCATCCTGTAGTAGTCCTGAGGAGGGTGGGTGCAGGAGTGTGCTACGTCGGTGGGCTGTGTCCTCCTCAACCTGAAAGAGGAAACAGGCAAAGAAGCAAAATGTTTTTGCTCTTCCAACAGGAAGAGATAATGGCCTTGTAGGTGAGGTTTTAATGCTCTCAGCAAATCTTTGCAGCTTATTTTTTACATTATGGTCATTTTCGAGAATCAGACATTCCTGCTGCCTGTTAAGTAAACACAGAAAGCATAGATTATGAGTTAAGAGTATCGACAGCATTTCAAGTGCTATCAGAGAACATTTAATTCAGTTTAATTTTGTGATAAATCTCATGTTTAATCCTCTGGTTGCTCTGTAATCATGTCTCTATTGATCTTTTCTGAATGACTGCATGCAGTTTAATAAACTTTGCCATTAACCCAAGCTTTCTAAGGGAGGAGATTGATTCCTGTATCAAGTCCGATAGAACCAATAAGCACCTGAACATCATTAAATCTGTCCATTATAAAACATTCGTGTTAAGATCAAAGTACAAGCATGGAGGTGAATCTGCAGCTTATTAGAGAAGGAGTCTGCAATCGGAAGGTCTCAGTATGTCAGTCAAAATCAGCAGCCGTTTTCAGGCTGCCTGATTCAAGCTGACACCTCCTTTCACTTCCTATTTCTCAAATCCATCTTTCATCCTATGGAGCAACCTTCTTCCTTCCCTCTTTTCCCAGCCATATTCATATCCTTTAATTTATTCCATCTTTTTCACCCCAGGCATTTGTTTAGTCCAGGATTTTGAGGTCATTTTTGCCTCATAATAAAACAACAGCATATGAGTGCGTTTTTGGCACGTTGGTTTGGATGTATTTTCTGTCCTGGACTTGCTTTATACGGAGTGCCTCAAGTAGGCAAGATATAAAATAGAGTAAGGAATGGGGCACGGGCTATAGAAGGGAGAAAATGGTCTTTTTCTCCAGTTCCTTTTTTTTTTTTTTTTAAGGCCTGTTCCCACCTCTCCTCACGGTGGTCTTCTCCCATGCCCCGAATGCCTGCATCCATAGGGCCGTGTATGCAGGGGCATTGCTTGCAAGGGCCTTAATGCCGGCTGAACGGGGCTGAAACATGCTCCTGAATGCCCTGGATCTGTGTGCTGGTGGCCTTGGGAGCATCTGCAGGTCCCCTAGATGCTGGGCTGGCACAGTGGGAAGCACAGCACAGGCTGGCACGCTGCCACCTGATGTACCTCGCGGGGTGTTCTGTCGAAGTGCTGCCCTTCCCCGGCAGGGGACGTTCAAGGGCACCTGCTCCGGATGGAGGAGGTGAGAAGAGAGGAGAGGCAGGACCTGCCCATCCCACTGGGTGGGTTGAGTCAGGGGCTGCACGAGGTCCCTGCCTGGCAGGAGGCTCAGGGGCAGCCCTGGGTGGGAGGCAGCAGCAGGCTGCGGCCGCCCCGTGGACAGGCCCGAGGTGGGCCTGATGGGGCAGAAGGGCAGCAGAGCCCGGGAGGTGAGGGCCTGGCATTGGTACTGCTTCCAAAATCAGTTGACGAGCAGAGCAAGCCCTGAGATGTTTTGTGGCACCTAGCAGTGGGACTCTGCTGAGGTTCTTATCCAGAAGTTGGCTGCCTCAGTCCGGGTCTGTCCGCGGAGCTGTGCCAGCCGCTCTGTGCACCTGCGTCACCTTCGCGGTGCCTTGTTTGCTTCTGCATGTGCATGCACGGCCCCCTTTGCTCCCATGGTGCCTGATCCGTTTACCTCGTTATGTATTTAGCATTAGGAGGTGCAGATGAAATAGGATGTGGCTTTACTTCCATTTTACCGACGAGCACTGGTGCACGGAAGGGTAAATGCCCAAATTCACAGAGCCATTTATTTCCTTTGGAAAATCAGTCAATGGGAATTAAATAGTTTTAGGCCCCTGAATACTTGCTTTGTGGGTTGGGGCTCAGCTTACTTGCTTCAGGTCACGGAGAGTCAGTGAAAGATGAGGAATTTTGGAGCGTCCCCCAAGTACCCATGTTGATAATGCGCTGTGTCAGTCCAGGCAGCTCTAATCCTGCGCCTGGCAGGGTACAAGCTGTGATAAGATCAGACAGGAGAGATCTGGATACCAGCGCCAACAAGCAGCTTAGAAAACAAATCTTCAATAGGAAAGGTTTCCTTCCAAGTGCAGACTGATTCCTGCTTAAGGTTCTAATTCTCTTCAACATATTCCGTAGCTCTCCAGAGATGCATTGCAGAGCTTTATCTGCTTTCTGCTCGAGGCAAATTTTTACAGAGAGACAGCAGTTTGGATGCTTTCTGCTGAGGAAATGGTTACAGGTTCAGTCAAGACGGCCTGGTATACGATGAACTGTGTTCAAATCTAAGCGTTGCTCACGCAGTATTATTCACAGTTTTCGTGACTCCTCACGAGTTTGCTGGAGGCAGTAGGGAAGCTCTTGACTTGAGATGCTATGTTTGGGAACTGCAGATCCCCTGACTGCATCCCTACCAAGTTAAATTTGTAGCTTCTGGGTAGCTATAAACAAGAAATATCACAGAAATTGCTTTTCCAGCCGCGGAGTAGCTCTGAACATTAAATGATGCTTCAGTTTTAAAAGATCTACCCACAAAGTAGCTTAAAGTTGAATATTTGCAGCAGACATCATATTTTTAGCTGTGGCACAACTGTTAGTGAAATTTTATTTTCCTCAGATGTGTGAGGTTGCTTTACAGAGTCTGAGCCCTGCAATGAAATGGAAGAACGTCGTCATCCTCGCTTTTCCCTTTGTATGTATTCATGCCTTCTTCTGTGCCCATTTAACACATTCTGTGTACAAGGCAGAAGGGAACTTTTTTTTGGGTGATATCAGGTAGATTTTTGAGCATCCACTGGCTTAAAACAGAAATGAATGCTTTGTTGCAAGGGTTTGATGCGTTACCAGAAGTGGAGGAGTAAAGACAGGAAACGCGTGCAGCTGTTTTCCAGTGGGTCTGACTCTCTGCGCTTGATGTGGTGCTTTGTACCTCTGTAAAGCAACAGCAAATTCTGGTATTTATTTCACCTGTCTATGCGGATGAGGACTCTTGAGGTAGGAGCAACTTGCATCCACTTTGTATGCGGTGGCAAGGACAAGGCAGTGATGAATCAGGGCTGTTGAGCTTTACTTCTGAACTGCGGAGAGTGGGATTTGCCAAGGATAGGCACTATGCAAGGATGCAGTCCCTCTAGTTTTTTGATAATCAGATTTACCTTCAGTCCGTCTGCTTCCTAAGGGAAGAATAAGCCTGCAAATGGAAAGGTTACCTATTACTCTACTTCTTAAACTTCGTTCTTTTCTTTTTTTTTTTTATTTTTTCCAGCCTGAGTGCTAGGAGGTTTCTTTTGCACAGGGAAAGTTGAGCTGTTGTTTTCTCTGATTGCACAAGGGTTTTGATCCTTTTCCTAATGAAGCATTTTACAAAGCTCACCTTAAGTGATGCAGTCCTATCTCGGCACTCTTTCTGTTTCTCTTTCTCTCTCCTTGTTCTCTGATCACTGTCCTTTCATTTTTAAATGTCTTCATCAGTCTTTTGTGTGAGGTTGTACACCACGTGCCAAGAAATGCAGTAGAGGTGTGTGCTTCTGAGACAGGGAGAAAGAATCCAGAGTATCAGGCTGTGGGAGCTTGGAAGGGAGGAGAGGTGGTCTTTCAAGTAGTTTGACTTTTTGACCCACAAGATGGACCACAAGATGGACAAGACTTGTTTCAAAACAGATACTTATTTTTAAAAGCTGCTTAATTATAACCAATTATTACTTGGAGATTATAGGTTTAAAAACCCTGCAGGTTGGAGCATGTATCATTTGCTATAATTCAGCAGAAGTTCTTCTAATTCTCTTGTTTTCTTTGCTCTTTGCTGTGTTGTCCTTCTGTTCCATTTCTGATACAGCAATAAACTCTGCGTTTCCTTCTCAATTCTATGCCTGTACGTGGCAGTCCACGTGCTAGCTGGCTTTACCCACATTATCATGAGGTGGTTGCTTTGTGTTGGCTCTTGGAGATTAGATTTTCTGCTGTGGTCTCAAGGATAACGTGGCAGCAAAACTCATGCCATGGTGCCCTGACCCAGCGCCTCTGTGGGTCTGATTTTTCACTGATGACTGTAGCAAACATGCTGTGATCTGTAGAATCCATGGACTTCCCTGGTGTCCTACGATGTTTCCACAATAATAGGAATCTGGAGGTACTTCTGATCTGATTTAAAACCGTAATACATTTTTTATGAATGCTGAGTGCTGTGCTGATGAGAGCCTGGAGGCTGAACTTGTCTGCTCAGCCCTAGTGCCGGAGTCACAGGGATGAGAGCAGTCTAAGCCCATGTCCGTTTGTCTCACATTTCCAATAAGGGAATACCCTTCAAATGCAGGATTGGTTGGCCCAGTCGCTCCTCGACTTGGTCAGGGGCCGTTTGAATTACTCAGTAAACAGCTCGGGTAGCTGGAGAGAGGGGACCCACAGTCAGCTCCGTGCCAAAGGCTACTGCAGGCAGCAGTTCCCCGTGAAGCTGGCAGGGCAGGGGGCAAAAATAAAGGAGCCATGCTTTGGGTGTGGGATAAGGCAGGCTGAAAAGGGACGTAGTCTTTACTAAAGGGATTGCTCAGAGAGCAGCGTCATTTGGCCCTGAGATGGCAGATGTATTTTGATCAGTATCTGCAGAACTTGGTTGAAACCTATGAAAATCCTTTTCATTTAATATCAGAACAAAAAGTGCAAATGAATATGTAAAGGGCAAAAAGAAACCCAAAGGTTTCAGTGTAGAACAGTTCCTCAGTTATTTAGATAAACTGAAATTATTTACATTTCCAGATCAGATTACTCAGTGTGGTACACGGTATCTGTTCAGTTGGGTTCCCTCCACCACGCAAGCTACTTTTTCCAAGGAAAAAAAATGTTCCTGCCATGACCTGAAGCTCCCTCTTGTTCTCAGGCACAGCCATCCATGTGGAATGTGCACAGTCCTGGCTGGTGCCCATGGACGGGTGCATTTTTGTGTCAAATCGAGGTGCACAGCTTGGCTGTACAGATAAAGGTGCTGTGTACAGCAATGGAATCGTCACTGTAAATGTGCGACTAGCAAAAGGAACAAATTCACCTTTGTGTTGGGGGCTGGGTGAATGCTTCTCTGTGCCTGTCTCAGATCATAATGGAGCAGGGGGGGAGCTGTGAAGCCCTGTGTGTTGGCAGAAGGATTTAAAGTGGGCATCTCTAGGGACAATTTTTCTTTCCGCACCCCTTTTCCTTTTCTTTTCATTCCTCAAGCAGTGAAAATAAACATTTTGTGAGGATGTGGCAGTGCTGCTCACAGGGTATGTCAAGCACATTTATTTCAGGCCCAGCACTGTCAAAGAAGCCCAGGGCCAGTGGGGATAGATTTCCCTGTGCTGCAAGGGCTGTGTCGTGTGAGTGCTCCTGGAGATGTGAGCTATGTAGAGCAGCAGGCTGAGCGCTGTGTTCCCGGTAGCGCTCCTGCTGTGTTGGGAGCATTAAAAGCTGTGACCCGAATCCTGCCCTAGCCTGAGCCTGCAGAGCTGTGATGGACCAAAGGGCAGCGGGAGCAAGCGGGCAGTGCTGCTCTGTGCAAGGTCCTCCCCGGGTGCTTTGCAGAGTGAAAAGGTGGTGGGCGTGCAGAGGACGGACACTCAGAGGAGGTGACCTGAAAGGTTTGCAGGAGTGTCTGCGCAGCGTTAGAACATGTCCAGGTGCCAGATGTGGGTGCCAGTGCCAGCGCTTGCAGGTACTGCAGATGGCACGTGTCCCAGGCAGGCAGCCAGTCACAGGTAGATAAAACCGATGGTTTGGTCAAATCTGCAAGAAAGAGGCATCCTCGAGCTTTGCTAGCAACCTGTGTTAGTCCCAGAAAATTCTCCAGAAGAAACACACAGGGCTTCCAGGCAGGCAGAAGCTGGGTGGAGTGAGGGCTGTGGGTTCTCTTTCTTTTGGCAGGAGTACCCAGGTTTCTGGCTTAATCACGCTGAACAGAATCAGCTATGTGTACTTTGCCTTCTACAGAACTGGGCAGCCTCAAGAAAAACAGTTTCCTGGCTCTGTAACCCAGGCTGGCATCCCTCAGCACTGGCTCTGAGGGTAGGTTTCTCCTAACTCTGCTTGCACAGACTCATTACTGGGATGAGTGTTCCCCACAGGTGTAGCCTGGTATGCTCTAGTACTTGGGGTGACAAATGAGGAGGGGAAGCAGGGGGAGAGGAGAAGGCTGTGAGTACCATGTCAGTGGGTGTTTGGAGAGGATTAAGCAGACAGATGACAATCAATTGCTGTGATATTGAGGTACGACATCAGTTTTTGTCAGCTTTGATTCAGTAGGGCATCTTTGGCTCAACAGCTGGCATTGTAGTCTTCAATTTTTGCTACGCAGTTAGTTTGTGTAGCATCCTCAGGATCAGAGAACACTGTGAAAGACATGTACAACTGCCCATACAGCTGTTTTGTAGAACTGGGTGGCTCTGAAAATTGGAGTAATTACATTCTGCTGTTGCAAAAGCCGGTGTGTAGGAGTAAGTTTTAAACTTTTGTACTCAAATACTTGCAGAAGTTTCATTTTAAACATGCTTTTTATCATGCCAGGGTGAAAACTCGAGTGTGTGCTCATATTCAGCAGTCTCAAAACAGAGAAGAACAAGTTAAAATATTGCTAAAATTCCCATTGAATGCAATGAGACAAATACGTATGTGATTGGTTTAATTAAATGTGAGGAAGTTATTCAGCTGAGACGAAGAACTGATATTATGCATTTGTTTGTTTAATCACAAGTGAACAACCCAGGTCTGAAGTGTGAAGTGTTATAAATCGTTGAGAAATAGAGTATCTGGATCCAAGCACTGTATGCTTACGAAAGGCATGATCTGTTGGTTAAACTTAGGACCAGGGATGTTTGTTTTGCTGAGTGAAATACTACTCAGGGCTGGCGTCTTAGTAGGAGGAAGACACGGTTTGCTTGTGCTAACTAACAGTGGCTGCTCCTCTACCACAACATCAAGCAGCACGAAGTCTAAGCAGAAGGGAGTTGACAGTCATGTCTTCTTTAAATAAGGCCAGGCAGAACACAGTTTAAAATGTACAGCCAAGGCTGTGTGCATCTTGGATGATCCCCCGTTTTTTGCTTATGTAGCAGGCTGAGCTAGTGACAATTCCTCAAAACTTTTTTTTTTTTTTTTTTAATTTGGCCCTGGAGTTTTTATGAACTTTGATGCAGCTGTTAAGAATATAGTGACCTGCCTGAAGTTCTGAAGATCCTCAGGTTTGCCTTAGGCTGGAAATGCACCCAGGTGGTGCAGGACCCGCTACCAAAGCTGGAACGTGTATGGTGAGGAGTGCAGCAGGCTTTTCTTGCTTAAATGAGTTGAATGTAGTTAGAACCCAGTTTTACCTCTCTCCATCTCATATTTAGTGTGTGGCATCGAGGGAGGCCATCAAACGATGCATTTGAGAAATAGTCATTATCTGTGGCCCTGTATTATGGGGTGCTTGGTGAAGCCTGATTTGCAGGAGTGCTCAGCACTGCCTGTAGCTGCTGAAATCAGTGAAGGCTGTCCTTCATTAGATAAAGTGGGCTGCAGAGCTGAGTTCTTTGAGAAATCCAGTCCAATGTGCTTCCTGGTGGGTGCTTAAAATCAGCAGATGTTTTTGACCTCAACATGTCAGGGCTGTGGGTTCCACCTATAAAATGGGAACAGTGAAAAACCTTCCTCTGGCTAAGCTGCTGTGAGAAGTATCGGCAGCATTTGTGGAGCATCTGATACTGCGGTGAGGAGCTGTGTAGAAAAGCCCTGGAGGAAATTAATAACTGGGCATTTGGAGGAGGGTTTGAATGGAGCCTAAGTAAACAGCTTCTAGATCCACATGTTGGACAAAAAGGCAAAAACAAAATCCTGAGTGGCTGCTCATTTACTGAGCACCTTCCATTCTGCACAAGGAAATAATAGTGTGCTATCATGTAATTAAAGATTGTATCGTAACGCCTATGTACAGGAGGGCTGAATGAAGGTGGTGGTTGCTGCCTTAATCCTGGCCTTTCATAACTTCCAAGTCCTTGACTTTGCAACCTCAATAACATTCCTTTAATGTTTTTTTTTTTTTATATATATATATAATTCAAATCAGCAGCACATGAAAAGGAACCTTCTGTTTATCAATGATATTGTTAACAAATGATTTGGGGATGAAAAATCAAAGCAATCTCTTTGCTACAGAAGCTCTTTTATAAAACATATCTCAAGCAGACAGCAACTTGCTTTTCTATTGTTTTGCCTTCATCTGTAATCACCACGTACAGTCCTGCAGCCTGGTACAGCATTTCATCTTCAGTCTGTTGCACAACCTTTTTTGCACAACACTGAACCACTTTGTTTTCAGGTTTGAGAGAGATGCAGGAGGCAATGCATTGTAATTTCACACAAACAAAGGCAACAAACAGAACAAGATTAAACCTTTCTGCAGAAGTCTTGCAACTTGAAGGAATTGCTGGGATTAGTGAACAGGCTGCTGTGCCCAGAGTGGGTGACATCATGGCTCTCCTCACCGGCCCCTTGAGTCCTGAAATACTGTAATTTTCACACACGGAGAGTCCTTCTTGTTTTGGCATTGTGCTTTATACCTGCCTTCCTTTCCCCCGGTGGTGTTTTAGGATAGTTTGTAATTTATTTCCCCCCAGATAAATGCTTTTGAGGAGTTAATTGTGCATTCAGAAGAAGGCACAGTGTGTTTAGCTATCTTACCTGAGGAGATGTTTATAATAGTCATTTGTTTCCTGTTTTATTTTCTGATTTTGAAAGATTGCAGGTGCCTTGTTCTCAGACCTTCACACACTTCTGTTATTGCCAGAAGTAAAATAACGAATTATAAAGAGAAAGGAGTATTGTAGTCTAAGGCATTTTCATCCATCAGCTTTAAAAATCCTTCCCAAATGTCACATAAAACACAGTATGAGTTGATGAGGACTGCCAACACCTCATGGCATGCCGTAGCCCTCTGACGAGCTGTGCTGCCTCTTCCTGAGAGCGCTGGTGGCTGGGTTTGTGCAGCTGTGCGCCTTGCTGTCCATCGCCAGCTGAGGCTGTGCACTGCTGGTGGACCTGCAGGACTTCTCTCAGCTCTGTGTCTACACAGAGGTGCTTGGTTTCAGCCTTGAAATGTCTGCACACAGGACAGGGGCATCCTGGTAGGGTCCAAGTGGTTTCTTGAACTATTTGTTAAGGGAACACGGACATTTCATGACTCTGTAATAACTTGGGGTGTTTAAGAGAGGTTTCTCATTTCTTCTTACCTAATTTTATTATTGGAGTAAAGGATAAAGTCTTAGACTCTGATACAAAGCTATTGTGGGCTAACAAGAACCTGAGGAGCAAGCAATTGGAAGATCGTTGTGGCCTGGTGCAGTTATTACACTACTCTCACACAGTAATATACTTTTTATTTTAGAAAAATACTGACTGGGCTGATGTTTAATGTGAATTCAGAAAGTAACACTAGGATCGGAAAAATAGTCTGTAACGTTGTCTCGGAAGAATTGAGGCTTGAAGTCCCTGAGCATCCAGATAAGTGCCTGCAGGGTGCTCGCTCCTCCGTGTGTGCACACTGTTGCTCTCAATCAAGCGTTCTTGCAGAAGAGCACGCTAACAAGGGCTGCAGCGGGGCTGCTGGTGTTTGTGTACGTCTTCAAGCCCTCAGCAGAGGGAAGGTGGCTGTGGGACATGGACAGGAGGAGAGGACGGCTTGTGATGAATCTTACAATCACAGAATATCCTGGGTTGGAAGGGACCCCAAGGATCATCGAGCCCAGCCCCTGGCCCCACCCAGCACCACCCAACCCCTGCGTCGGAGAGCCGTGCCCAAACGCTCCCTGAGCTCCTGCAGCTCGGGGCCGTGCCCACTGCCCTGGGGAGCCTGTTCCGTGCCCACCACCCCCTGGGGCAGAACCTTTTCCTAACCTCCACCCTGACCCTCCCCTGACGCAGTTCTATGCCGTGCCCTCGAGCCCTGTCGCTGACCCCAGTGAGCAGAGCTCAACACCTGCCCCTCTGCTCCCCTGGGAGGGGGCTCTAGGCCGCCGTGAGGCCTCCCCTCAGCCTCCCGATGAGCTGGTTCTTGGGTGAGGTTTATGGTGTGTCCCTACAAAGCCATCTGAAGCACTGCTCGGCTGCTGCTGAGGATCTGATTTATGATTAGCAAGCTGTCATTTACACAGGGGGAAGATGGACCCTCCTGAAATAAGGCGTGGCTCGCTGGGAGCTTTGCACTCCATGAGAATGCAGCGCGTTGCTCAAGCCCCTCCTGCCTCACGAAGTATCCTGGCATAACCTCATGTACCCAAGCAGCTGCTTCTCCTCCCTGCACCGAAGGCAGGGCTGGGCTGGGGACTGGTGCCTGGAGCTGCGATGCGGCAGTGCTGTGCCTGCAGGCCCCGCTCGCCGGCTCCTGCGCGACACAGGACCCACTGGCAGGGCAGCTCTTCGCTGCAACGACATGCGTGGCGGCACCGGGCTGATGGATGTGCCCAGCAGAAATAAAACAAATGGAAATTCTTTTAGATTATACGGTACACTCATAAATATTAATGTGCTTTTTTATAGAATTGTGTGTAATTACATATTTATACATTTAAGTCACCTTCCTGATACATTTAAGGCACTTTACTGATGAAAGATATCTCTGAGTAAGATGGTTTTAAACCATGCCTAGTATGTTTGTATGATTTATTTAATAATGTGTGGGTTTGTATGCTGGCAGGAGAGGAGGAAAATCCTACATTAAAGTTGGAATGTGTTGTTCACAGGGTCTGCTGCTTAGCTGGAATCGACTCCATGGGCAGCTGCTGAGAAATATGCCTCAACATGAAATATTACTACATCTTCTTATCTATGTAGATAAGGTCTGTGCAGTCCTGTCACCTTAGAGTAATTACAGCTCATTACTCTAATCATGACAATGCCTGAAGTCCGTAATTAAGATTGTGCTGGCTAATGTACTAGCAGGCGGCGTGGTACAGCTATTGTCCTATCTCAACAACAGAAAGATAAAAATTGGATGAGAGAGAGAGGGAGGAGAGTGGGGAGGTGGTTTGTGCAGGGCCGCGTTCCCAGCAGAGTGCCTCCTCCGCCGAGCTTCCTCCCGGGGTCCTCCGCAGCCTCGTGTGTGCTTGGTGTGCCGGAGCGGTCACGGGCAGGAGACCGACAGCCCCGTGACTGCTGGTCGAGCTGATTCTAGTGTCCAGTCCTTGTGTCTCCAAGTTTCTATTCTTCTAGCGTAGAATGGTAGAACATGTGCTATTGCAGTCCAGTCTGCAGGTGTAGAATTGGAGGAAAAGTATGTTAGGCACCAACTCGTGTATCTGTGAAAGCAATGAGAGGCTCTACATTACAATTCAATAATATGAGGTTTTGACCCACAGTGCTCTGCAATTTTCTCTGCAGTAATGTTAGCTGGTGGAAAGCAGATAGCTGTTCTGGAGGATCTTGGTTGTCTAAACACTGGTCTTTGTCCAAATTCCATAGTAAACCCATTCACCAAGGTGCATTTAAGGCCTGCATTCACAATGTGCAGAATGGCATGCTGTGTGCGTATGGATCTCCCTTTCCTCTGTTTGGTTGTGAGCAGAACAGGCACTTGATTTTTTTGGAGATTTCTGCAAATTGTACCTTCTGTCTTGGAATGCAATACGTTTTCGTAGAGAGTGTGGAAGGATTTGTGCTGCTGGTGTTGCTCACCTTTGCTGTAGGTATGTATGCAGATTCGCTCACCCCAGTACTTATGTGAGCCAAATTTGCTTTAGGTCTACCCGACAATCCACAAAACTTGATGTAATTATTGGTGAGGTTGGCTGCAACATGGGAGTCTTATGGAGAATATTAACACAGATATGCCTGTAGTCTTCTCAAAAATTTGACCTATCTTGCACCCTCTGTAAAGCTAATGGGAGCTAGTAATTTCTTGATGGTAGTGTTATCCCCATTAGACATTTTATAAGCTTCTGGAAACCTGCCACTGCTTCATTTAGATCTATAGCTTCAGGAAAAAAAGAAAAAAAAATCCCACAAAAACAATTTAATCATGAGGAGAATTTTTTTTTTTCCCAGAAAGTTTTTCCTTTTTTTTTTCTTTCAACCTTTCACAGTTCAAACGAATGCTCTCAATAGGATTTCTGTTTGCAAACATGAGCTCAGTCCTTGAACACAAGTCCTGTGCTGGTATAACGTGCTGTTCATAAAGCACTAGATTTTTTGATCCTGGTGAGAAAAAAAAGTATTTACAGCAGTGTAATGATAATTATCTGAAGGCATATATCTGTTCTGTGATAAAGTACCTCGTTGTTTCAAGATAGTGCATTGAGCAAGCTGTGATCCTGGTGCTGTTTTCTGTGCGGAAGGGAGGTCAGCGTCTCCCTGTGGCTGCCCCAGCTGCTCCTTTGCAGCTGTTGATTGGAGTGGGTGAATCCAATACTGCAGCGTGGTGTGAGAATTTGCCTTCAGGAGTGGATGTAGATCTCAAACCTTAATGGAGACAGAAGGTGTGCTCCAAAACACCGCTCTTCTGTCTTTGTTTTTCCTTGGGCTTTTGCTGCCGGTTCTCATGCCTCGTGCATGGTGCTTCTTGCAGGTGGATCTCAAAGCGTGTTATGAAGAGCAGTACTACTAATGATGGTGATGATTATTTTTTTTTTTTCAGTAGCTGGAGCAACCAGAGGAGAGATGAGCTGTTCTCACAGTACTGATCCTGCTTTATATCTAAGGATACTAGAGATTTTTTTTTTTTAAATGAACTTAGGGCTCCTAGTTTTTCTGTTCTGAATAACAGTGTGTGGAGAAGAGCTGAAGATATCTCCCATGGTGTTTTGAGTGAAGAAAACTTAGAAAAAATCTTACAGCTTCTGTTCCTTAGTCCCTTCTTTAATGCATGTAAAACTCTTATCCAGTACCAAATTTGAACACTTGCTGGCTTCAGTTTAATTAATCAGCTCATTGGCTTTAGTTATGAATTTTGCGAAGCTGTTGTGCATTTGGGGAGCATTCTTTAATTAAAGGCAAACTGATTTTTGCTTTTAGGCATGTTTTTTGCATTGAAATGTGGCGTAATTGGAATTATACTCTCCTGAACCTGAGTCTCGATGTGACACACAGACCAATAAACCAATTCCTTTCTCCCAACCTGTCCTGCTGTCAGATACAATATTAAGTGACGATAAGCAGAAGCATGGAGGCTTACAAGATCAGGTAGCACTTTATGGTAGGGTGCAGAGAGCTTTTACTCAAAGCTGCCAGGTATGTTAGTAGAGTATGCTTATGGTATTAGTCTGTTTAAATAATGTGTGCATTGCCAAGGAATGCCCTATTCTTACTTATCAGGTTCTTGAAGTAGATGGGATACAGCAGATCGTATTCATTAGATGCCCAGTATGTGTTGCAATTTCCACTTTTCCAGTAGCTTTTAATTCTTTTCTCCTGTGGACCCGTCAGCCTGTGCTTCCTTTGCCATTCATTTCTGTTATTGGAAAATTTGTTTTCAAGTAATATCTATTTAAAGTAAAAAACAATGAATTGTGCGTTGCGGGATTATCAGTAAGAAAATACACTCACTGAAGGCTGAGTGGCAGATCTGGTGTTTATGTTACAGGGCATGAGTGTTTTCTACAGACAGACATTGATTCTGGAGTTTAAAGAAGGGTCACTTACAACATTTTCAAATACAAACATGAGGGTTTTCTTTCTTTGAGATTTGGAAATCTACTTAGGTCAAGCTTGAGGAAAAGTCAACTAAAGTCAATTGAGATTCATTGGCTCTAATTGGCTTTAGGTCAGCTTTTGCCTTGTCCTGTCAAAAATAAGAAATAAGTCAAAAGAAATAAGTACAAAGAAATGTGAAAGGCCAAGGCTTGTTTAAATCAAAGGCAATTGTTAATTCAAACACTATAAACATATGCTGTCTTCTAAATGCATGCTCAGCTGATGCATGAGATGTCTGAGAATTATGAGGTTCATGATATGAAATCCAAAGGAGTACGTGTCTGTGCACTCAGGCATATAAATTTTATGTAGCATTTGGGGAACTTCTGGTTACCTGGATGTCAGTGGTGACTGTTTTTTCTTTTTCTGGTGACTGTAGCATTGCCTTGGAGGCTTAGAGGGTCACCTGGAAGCTGCTGCCTCGAACTGCTGCTTGAGGAGGCTGACCAGATCTGAACCATACCTTAACCGCTCTGCTTTCCTTCTCTTCCTCTGCAGAAGGACATAGCTCTGAAACCTCAGGAACGCGTGGAGAAGCGACAGAATCCTCTGGCCAAGAAGAAACGGGAAGCGCTTACCAACGGGCTGTCGTATCTTCCGAAAAAGAACAGACTCCACCACCACCAGTATAGCTCCGACCGAGAAAACGATCGCAATCTTTGTCAGCACCTTGGGAAAAGGAAGAAGTTACCGAAGGGCCTCAGACAGGTAGGAGAGAAGTTGCCAGTTGTGGGGAGGGAGGGCTTTGGCTGTTGGCCCATGCTGTGTAGAAGTGAATTTCTCATTTTGTGGGATCGCTGGTTTGTTTTAACCCTTCTGTAGGTGCTTTGGGCTCTCAGGTGCCACTTGTTACCATGTCCTGGTACAAAAATAGATTGACCAAGTGGGAAAGTAAGTGGCTCGTTGATGCTCGGTCTGAGCTGATTAATGGATGTCCAGAGGTTGGGAAGAGCTTCACATAGGCTGGCTGTGAGACTGTCAGGGCGAACAAATGGAGTGCGCGTGTTACACTGCTGTGCCAACTTGGCAGTTGTTACAGAAGTTGTTACATAAATACAACTTCTTGTCTTTAGACCATGTGCACAGAAACAAAAGGCTCTCTCTGAACAAGGGTAAGGTGAGGGAGTTGTGAGAGGACAGCTGTTAATCAAGACAACACTCCTCAAGGCTGATCATGGGTGCAAGGAGCTTGTCTGTAGGATGTCAGTGGTACCAGTGAGAGCTTTTCTTGTGTCACTGATCACCTGCCTGTAGCAAGAACTTTGACTTCCCCAGCACTGGGGATATCTCACAGCAGTAGCTGAGGTGCACATGTGCAAATCAGTGAGCACATAACATCCAGCACTACAAAGCTGGCAAGTTTCATCTGTTTTATTCAGGACTGTGCAGTGTTGTGTTTCCTGTGTTTTTGAAAAAGAAAAATGGGTGGCAGTGTCATTTCTCTAGTTTGAATAATAGCCATGTTTTGCTTTTTTTAATGAGTAAATATTGGTATCCCTTGTGTGTTTATTATATACAGAAAACTAAGTTAGATCTTGGACACCTTGAGTATACCATGTACCTGTTGTGGTTGTTTGGCTCATTGTCTGCAAAACTAAAGTCTAAAGTAACAGCGAAGAGGCCAGCTTTGACCTAAGTTTGAGTGATTCTAATAGCTCTTTATCCAAACTTGTATGTTTAATGGAGGTGGTTGGTATTCTTTGAAACAGTCTTCCTCTTTAGCTGTTGAAAACCAAACATTGCTTTGCAGAGAAACCTATTAGGGAAAATGGTGTGAATACACTGCTTCTGCTCATGTGAGCTCATGGGAGTGGAAACAACTTTTGAGAAGGATAAGTACTTTGACTTCATTGCACTTCGATAACCAGCTATAGAAGTCGGTAAAAGTGTTTTCATGATAATTTTTAAGCCCTGAGTGTGTATAAAACTAAAAGCAAGCAAATCGTATAATAATTGTATAATATTGTGTACTACCACACCTGTTAAAGATATTTCTGCTAATTTTATTTTATTTTAGTTTCTATTTCTGAGGGAGGTGAGGAGACTCTTCAAGACAATTGATTCAGTGGTTGTGAGGAGATACTGAAGGCTGCTGTGTTTCTTTGGTTGCCTTCTGTGTTCACCTATGCCTTATTCACTCTGTTCCTTTTCAGTATGTCAAACGGTAAATGTATCTGCTTTGTGCAGTAGGAACTGGCCTTCAGAAAAGCTGGCTGTTTGATTCCCCTGGCATAGCCTGCTGTCAGGTGAAACCTTTCTGCCTGGTACTTAAGCAATGAAGGAATCAGCCAAGTGCTTATGGAGGTTATTTGTGAGGTTATGTTTTTAAGGATAAATATACTCTGGCTTGGAAGGTATTGAGTTGACAAATGTCATGGAAAATGGTTTTCCTTTTAGCTGATAAATCTGAGTACTCTGCTTAATTCCTGAGGGATAAAGCTGAGAGGAAATAAAATATCTTGCTCAATATAAATTTATACACTTGGTAGGGGTACAGCTCCTTAGATAAGAACATTTTAGTCTCAGGAACAGTTTAGGTACTGACAAATCCGAGTGGCTTTGGCACTTAAGCTTGAGGAGAAAGTATGTCGTGGAAAAGACTATAAAGCTTATTTGAGAAGTCACACCCACAACCTTTACATGTAATATTTATGGTAATTATTTCCTGTCTGTTCTTTCAAGACAGATGACAAAGGCCCTGAAAAAAGGAGGGGAATGTAAGTTCTGAGGATGATTTGTTTCCTCTGACCACGTAACATCTTCCCTCCTAGAGCGGCCATCGGCCGTGCGTGGTGGGTTTGGTTCCTCACTCAGTGCCGTCCCCCTGATGGGCTGAGCTCTTGCTTGGAAGTAAAGCTGCTGCTCAGATGAGGAGTTGAGAACTGGGCCCACTGCTGTTTTGTGCGTGACAGAGTAGGAAAATCTAAAGCCAATTTAAATGTAGCAAGCTTCTGTATATATATATATATATATATAGGATCTCTGCTGTGTTCGGGCTATGTATTTTAGATATAAGCAAAGTATCTTGTCCCTGCTGTCCCCAGAGGAATCCTGAATCACCACATGTGAATGTTATGCTTGGATGGCAGGATGCCATCTCGTGCTATCACTTGCGTTCCTGTGCTGGCAGACGACCTGGGCTGCAGTCTGTCCCTGTTGGGAATGTTTTACACCTGGAGGTCTTTGTTGCTCTACCAGTAGTTAACAGTCCTGTCTGGTACGTCTTCCTGTGAAATCTGTTATCTGCTGGCAGTAACTCTCACAGGCAGGATTTACAATATGAAGCTCCCTCATCAAACAGATTTAGTTGAAGTCAGCTATTGGAAGGACTGCTAATTAGTTTTCAGAGAAAATCCTTGCAGTATTCATGCAGGTATTTATCCAGCTATGCTGAAATGCCTACAGGTTTATTGAAATCCAGAAAATGTGAAACTATAGGTTAATTAAGGCTCATATTTTACTAGCAAGAAGACTTTTGAACTGTGCTTTGTGAGCTCTTATAAATGTACTTATTAAATGCCTTGAGGAGACTTTAGTTGGCGTTAAGCAAACATAAGACTCATCAGAAGATTTCTCCAGCATTTTAAATTTAATTTCCTTTACATTAATTGGTAGATGGCATGTTATGATGTGTTTTCTTAAAAACGCATGCGAAAATCATAACGTGAACATTGTTAAATGAGACAAAGGGTGGCAGAGGATTGTAATGGCTTTTAATGCTGTGTTGTTCCTTGAGGTTCGAGCGGAGCGGGGTGTGCTGGGGAACAATGAACGCTGATTGTGGCAGGCGCGGCGAGCATTGGAGTGCAGGAGGAAGGATCAGTGTTCTTTGTTCAGTGGGGACGTGGTTTAGAAAGAGCAGAAGATGCTGACTTTTGCTACCTCCACCATTTCCTTCATTGCTTTTTCATCACCTCTGCGGGGAGATCCCTGTGGCACATCATAGGAAGGGATTGTCTTCATTGTAGGCTCCTACAGCAGTGATGTGGGTGCTGGTGTGTGAGCTGGTTTACGTGCAGTGCGAGATCCCGGTGCGTGCTGCTGGGCTCTGCCCAAACCAGCTGAATCCAAGGCACCTGGGGAGGGGTGAGTCCCCATCCCAGGCATTGGGCAAGTGCATGGAAGGAGACAAACTGGCAGGAGGGGCAGAAAATGAGTTACGTGAGGAAAACTGGTGATGGAGAGGTGAATTACGAGGTAAACTTTAGTGTGATAAAGCGAAGATGGGAAGAAGAGCAAAGAAAGATACACCTCTGAGCCCGTCAGTCATCAGCTACAAGCAGTACGAGCCGTGCATTAGCTTCAACCTCGCAGTCCGTTGCATGAATCAAGTAAGGGGGAGGGAGGGAAGTACTGAAGCATTCCCTTCTCAGAATCACGCCCAAGATACTGCTGGCAGTCTTGCCTTCCGTATGGAATACTTATGGAAAGCCATGACACCTTCAATCTGTACATTTTACATTTGAGTCTGCCGAGACTTGGTGGCTGACCTGCATAGCCTCACTCCTGCCCTGTCATTGTCACTTGCAGATGTTAATTGTGCTCGGGATTTAGTTGCAGAACGCTTGTCCTCGGGCACAGAGGTGCCCGCGCTCTCGGTAGCGCCGCCAGCCCTGTTGCAGCGGGTGAGGTGCCTGTTGTGGGCTGCGTTTAATCCCGCTCGCGGTCAGGAACGGCTCTGGCACGTCTCAGACATGGCCGTGCATGGCAGGTAGCGAGCGTGCTGCGGGAGGTGGTGCGAGCTGCAGGGCTCGTGGTGACACTGGTCGGGAGCTGAGCAGATGGGTTTGATTGTCACCAGCAGGGCGATTCCAGCGAGAGCTGGCTGGTGACAAGCGATTTACAATGTGCTATTTACAGTTTGGGTTTGCAGTCTCTCAATGACATCTGAGTGCTCTTTAGCAACTGCTTTCATTACTGCTTTTCTAAGAGCTGTTAATTGAAAATGAAGATGTGGGTGGGCTTTGGGAATGAAATAGTGCCTGCAAGTATTGTAGGCAACCATGTAGAACTGCTTAATTTGTTTTGACTCCCAACTTGCATCTTTGTGCAGCAGCAAGGGAAAAAGCACACATATGTTTGTATGGTTTGAGGTCAGATACCTTGGAAACACCACATGCAGCATGCGTGCACCCACAATGAACGATGAGGGCCTGCATCTCCTTTCACAAAGCTGCTGTGATTTGGGGTTACTTTGCTGGCAGGCAGTGCACTTCAGTGACTATAAAACGACAGAAGAGCAGGAGGAAACCAGGCACCTGGAAAGTACACCAGCGGGGTGTGCAGGCTGGGCTGTGTGCCTGTGAGCTGGTTTTGTACTGTTGGAGTTGAAGGAAATCTACTGATGTGTAGAGTGTGGAGCAAACTTGCACACCTGCAGAGCAGCGTCAGCTCGGTGTAAGGTCAGCAGCAGTACTGCTATGCAGGAAAATAAGTGGAGTTCATGTCTTTCCGTTCTGATTGTGAAAATAGGTGTTTTTTNTTTTTTTTTTTTTTTTTTTTTTTTTTTTTTTGTTTTGAAACACCAGCACAGCCACTTTGAAATCACTGGGTTTGCTGTTTGTGTTTTACACTGCATGGCTTAATGTGTGCAGGTGTTGCCAAAAGGTTAAAGCAACCTGAAGCAAATGTCACAAGCAAAGGGCTTTGCAGGAGCTCTGGTTTAACAATGCTTTGTCTGCAGCATGTTGCTTTTTTCATTCAGGGGCAATGTTTTTTGGATTTGTCCATCTACCTTATTGAAGGTGCTTGGTTGGAGAATTTAACTATGAAATTATGAGTAAATCAAATTTGCTCATGGGTGCTTTGTACCGGTCTTGCACGGGCACTGTGCTGCGCTGTGCACGCACTCGGTTGGTGGGTTTCTGTGTGTGAGACAACATGCCTACAAAGGCTTGGCTGCTCTTCGGTTTCCCCTGTAGTTTCCCTTCGGAAGCTGCTGCTGGTGACGAGCAGTGCTGGAATTACAGGTGTTGTGTGATTCCGAGCTGCTGCTTGCAGCAAACCCAGTGACACTTAACCCACAGCCCCCGTACCCAGTGCGTCAGCTGTAAGGGCAGCCCTGTGGGCCCTGATAGTATGGAACTGGGTGCCGTGGGTGCAGGATTGCTGTTGTCTACAGAAAAATAGCATGTTGCTTCATGATCCTGTTCTTCTTCACTGTGCATCCCCCTGTGTTTAACAGAGTTCCTGAATAGGCCCTGTAGATTCCATGGAAAAACGCAGATAGAAGCATGCGCAGTGTGACGTGCAGAACCATTCCCAAAACCGGGCGAGGGACAGCAGGGTGCAGCCAGTGTCTCCCGAGCAGCATGATGAGCAGTGCCTGCAGACACCTGCACCCGTGGATGAGCAGCTCTGGGAAGTTGCCACTTGGCTGAAGATGTGCCTGCGGTGACATGTCACAGGTGCTGCCCCCCCTTATAATCACCAGTTTCACCTGCAATTTTTCAATAAGCTATTGAATTACGCCTCTCTAAATGATACGCTGCAAATCCAGCAGGTCCTAATTGCTAATGATGGTTCTGAAAGACTTTCATTTGACTGTAATTAGGTTTGCAGGCAATCAGCTGCCCTTATCAGAATTGAAAATACATATAATGTAAAACACAGGCTGATGGGAACGTTGCATTTTCTTAAAAGGAGGAGGGAAGACGAAGATGTTTTATTAGCAGAAGCTGTGACATATTTTAACACCTTGAAAACATCATGTGTGAAATTAATTCTGTTCAGTATTTTACCATCTGGCAATGTTATTGTTCTGTCTATATTGCTATGTAAAGTGCACTTCCTTCGTCTGGGTATGAGCCTGTGTTTGAAATAGTAATCGTGAGTCAAATTGATTGCTAAGGATATTATCGCTGCTAGGTAGGTTGAAGTACATGTTGGGAAATCCCGTGGGCTCAAAATGGCTTCTCCATGGAGACCTTCACTTGCAGGGCTGGTGCTGCTGGGGGACAAGGGCCTTACTTTTGCCATGCCCCTCTGCTGTGCCCTCGTGTCCATACTCAGAGGGAAGGGAAGCTCTACCCAGGTACTGTTTGTTGGACCTGGAATAGGAAATTCCTGCATTTTAGACTCGGTGCTGTGATAATTGTCTAACTGTACACTACCGTTTTGATCCTGTCTGTATGCTGCTGCATTGACTGCGCTGGTGAGAGGTAACAGGCACGAGCTGCTGGTGCCTTCGGGCTGCAGTGCAGGCGGCCCTGCTCTGCAGGCACGCAGGAATATACCCTGACACCTGGCCACAGCCTGGTGGTGGCTCGCCCTGGCTGGTCACCACTGTCGTTATCCTGAGTGCTACTTCTAGATGGCAGAGCTTGTGCTGCCGGGGAAGAGCATGGGAGAACTTGGGTTGTGTCTGGAGGCAGGAGGAAGTGCTGGGATATTAATTATGTCTCATGTTCCTCTGAAGCCAGTGGTGTGAGCTGATTGCGCCTGGGAGGTGGCAGAAGAAGGGTTTCTCTGCTTCATCTGCTCTTCTTCCCCTCGCTGTTGTGTTGCAGGTGATCAGGCTTGTAAGAAAATGAGCAGTGTTGGCATGTTTTTATTTCTAATGCAAATTTTGCCATTGATTTGTGATCCATGCTGCTGCGTCTCCCTTTGCCTTTTGGCTCTGGTTGATGCAGCTGTGAGTTGCCAGAGGGACGTGGTGGGGCTGTCCCTGTGAGGGGGGGGCTTGGGGACAGGCTGTCAGTGCCTGGCCCCGGGGCCAGGGTCAACACCTGCTCCCCTCATCCCATGCAGCAGAAACTCCCAGCACATTCCAAACTGAAAAAGAGATTAGAAGCAGTGGCTTTTTAGGTTAACCTAGTTGTTTTAATCAGTTAGGTATCTTGAGAATAATAGTGTAAAAAAGAATAAATAAATTACTGTGCGTGGAGCAGTTATTGTCTCACAGGATTATCTTCTTCCTTTTAATGTTGGCACCCTACTTTAATTGAAAACTTAAATGATTATTAAATGTGCCATATTGGGAAGTTAACCATGTTTTAAATGAGTGCTGCAATCAATTGCTGTCTTAAAAGTTGCTAAGCATGTTACTGGTAAGGAATCAAGCAAAAAATTAATTTTGACTGAGGCTGCTTGGGGATGAGTTAGGCTCTAGCGTAAGTGATGGCTGAGTTTGATGTTTAGACATCAAACAATGTAGTGCAATGAAGTGACCATATTGAATTAAAAAATACATCTTCCAGCACGTTAGTGTATCTACACACACTTTGCATTATACAAATAACTTAAATCCAAGGCAAGATTTCTGACCTGTAGGTTTGCTGGTGCGTTAACTGGAAGGACAGCAGTTCATCCTCAAGCTGCTAATGAAAAGATTGAAGTGCTGGAGCTGTTGCCTGACTCTTCCCCGCAAGCTCTGTGTTCGCAGAGGGAGGAGACGGGAGTGATAGGTTTGAAGGTGTCACAGCCCTTTTGTCCTAACCTTTCTGCAAAACAATTTTCTCTGCTCAGTGTTAAAATCCAGTGAGATTACCAGTGAAAATGAGATACCTTTATGCAGAGGTTACTGGTTCTAAAAGAAAAACTATTTGAAAAGAGGATCAGCTGCAATTGTTACTGCAGTTTCGCTAGTTTTGCTGTTGGAAGCTTTCCTCCAAGATTGGTAGGACCCTCCAGGCTGACAGGATGCGTGCTGGTGGTGTGTTTAATTTGACATTCAAGCAAGCAGAGAAATGGCAGGTTTGTGGGCACAAGTGGGTTTGGATGATGTAAAAAGAAAAGCTGTGTGCCACTGAGCTCTGATAGCAGGGAGCTGAACCTCACCTTAGAGTTCCGTGTCTGCCTGCCTGCTTGCTTTCCTGGTGAGTGCAGCTACAACAGCCCTAGGAACCTGCCTGCTGCAGAAACGGGAGTCAGATTCGCAGTGAATTCCCTCACCACAGCTTTTTTTATTTTTTTTTCTGCATGAGCAGAGCAACAAGAGCGAGAAGAACCCAAGTTTGCTCAGAAAATGCAGTCCGCCTGTGCCCGGCTCATCCTTCCTCTAGTCCTCCCGAGCTAAGGAAGTCCTTAATGTAATAAAAACTAGGAATGCTGTGAATGGGGGTAGAACTGGAAACCAGTGTTTAATACCTTTTCTTTAAAAGATTTGAGGTTGGTTTTGTGTAAGTATTGTATTCAAAATTAATCATAAAGCAGGTGGATTTCCTCAAATCCCTGTGCAGCAGCAAGCACTTGGTGTGGGAACATTTTGTGGTACTCTCTTCCTTTTGCACACTCCGCTCACCATTTCCACGTGCCTTCTGAGCAGGTTTTACTGTGCTCTGGTTGCACAAAGTCACCTCCTTCTATAAAGAAAAATCAAGTGCCCAAAGCAGGCAGAGGGTTAATAAACGTGGAAATTGTGTTAAAATCACTAATCAATCTGCTTAATGTTTCATACCTCCCCTCCTCCTAACACATGTTCCTCTCTTGTAAAGCACCTTATTGCTTCCTGCATGTTTACCGGCTTTTAGCAAGTCAAGCAGCTTTCAGACTGCTTTGATGTTAATTATAGAAGTTGTTCAATAGAGCTGCTAGGTGAGGGGAAGCACCTCCTATGTTTAAGAAAATAAGCATCTAGGCAAGTGCTCCATGCTTTGGTTTTGAGGAAGGAAATAACAGGATGCTGAGGATTTAGCGTTCTGCCGTTAAATAACGGCTGCGCTCCGGTGGCATGCTGCTCTGGGTGCGCGCGGTTCGGGATCACTTGGGTTCCCTTCTGGTGGTAAAAAGGAGCTGTGCGCTGGGACGTGGGTCTGGGCTGACCTAGGGCTTCCTCTGTTGAATTCCGCTGGTGGTATCTGAGCTGCAGCTTGGTTTTGGGGTGCCAAAAAATGAGGAACTCTCACTGTCTGTGGATAAAGCTGTCACATCCTGAGTCGGTGGCTTGATGTCAAGACATAAAATCCCTGCAGGAGCGTGATTTGTGGTAGTGACGGGCTAGGAGCTGAGGGCTGGGGCCGCTAGGCAGCGTGCACTCTGGTCTCTGGCACCTCCCAGCCTGTTTTCCCCGTGTTCATCTTGTATGTAAATCATATCTAATCATAAAGAACTTGCCTACCCGTTCCTAATCAAGGCATAAAGGCTTAATCAGAGAATTCGTGTGGTGTTGGGAGATCTTCAGATGAAAGGTTCAGTACCTGTGTGTCGCGTGAACGTGAGTTGTGTCTGGAAACGACCCCCTCAAACTTTCTGCTTCATAATGTCACTGCACTTTGGGACAACTGCTGCTGGTGTGCTGTGCCTGAGTACCGGCAGGGTGTTATTTCCAGAAGCAGGAAGAGGCCCAGCATCTTGCGTGCTATGTCATTGTGATCACAAAGCACTCCCTGGAGTAGAGCTGTGAGACAGAACAGTCTGACTGAAGGGAAGAGGCCTTACCTATCAATAGCAATGCGAGGTTTATAACTCTAAATCTTTCTAATTTAAATCACGAAAATCTGTTTTTCATGAATAATTCAGTGATCTGATTTAGTAGAATTATTTCCAGTCCATGTATATTAAACAGCCAACCTGCTCCGCCAGCTCAGTTCTAGGCGCTGTTGGTGGGGGTTTCTCTCTCCCGTAGAAATGATCATCTTTGTCTGTTAGAAAATAAAGCTGCTGTGGTGTTTTGTCCTTTTGATTGCATGAGGATTTTTCTTTAAACCTTGTAGGCTAAAATTCAAGCTGAAGAAAAATAAACCCCTTACTACAGTAGCTCCTAGAATTCAATTTGGAGAGAGTAAACCTTGTACTATATCCATTAGGAAAATGGCAGTATTCTTCCATTTCCTGATGTTATTCAATTACTTACCCCGCTTCCTGCTTTTAGCGTAAACTGTATATTTTAGCTCATGACCTTTGACAGCAAATTGAATCAGAAGTGGAGATGCAATGGAAGGTTTTTTTCTTTTTTTTTAAAGAAAAAAAAGACTTTAAAAGCATTGAAGTGTAGGATTTCTTTTGTTTTTTGTTTAGTTTTTAATAAGCCTTGCTGTTGGTTTTGTACTACAGTGCATTTTCCTCTTAAATTTAAGTTAATTTCCTTCCTCCTTTGCACTGCAGAACAGCACAGTCTGCTCAGCTGCTGGTGTTAGTGCTTGCCTCCTGTAACTAGTATTGCATATTTTAGTTAATACCAATAAAAGTGGAGTTTGTTTAATTTAGAATCAACCCCTTGTTTAGATTGGATTAGCACTTTCAGAGAAATATTTAGCTTGTAAGGCGATGCTATTGACACACAGTGGTTACAAGCCCAGCATCGGTTTCACCGCTGCCTCCTCTTCGGCCCCTGCCCACTTGCAGGCCTTTGTACTTCTGAAATGATTTCATGCAGCTTAAGGTGTTGTGATGGGATGTCAACGTGTCGTCTTCTGCGTAAAGTCATCAGAACGGTGTAAATGGAGTCTCCAAAGGTGGAGCAGTCTTTGTGTGATGCTGCAAACACGCGGTGCTTACGGGAAGCAGGGGAGCACGGTAAGTGGTGCCGGGGGGGTTTTGCACGGTGTCCTAACGAACCTTTCCCCATCACTAACCCCAGTGTGGTCAACGTGACCTCAGGAGTCTGCAGAAAGCTTCACCACCAGCCCTTTCGTGGCTTCTGTCTTGCCCCTGTTTTGCTCTCTGGGAAATACTGGCTTCATTTTCCAGAGCTGCTCAGCAGCGCAGTGAGCCTCAGTCCCAGTGCCAGGTGGGCTTGGAGGATGTGGGAGTTGGTGTCAGTGAAAACCGGTGGGGTTTAGGGTGGTGTTCACATATGGATCCCATCTAATTCATATATGTGATGTTAAATTTTGAACCCCTCTGGGCCTGCTGCCCCTAACATGAAATAAGGAAATGGGGAAGAAAGGAAAGAAGTGCCTGGACTAACGCTGCTCTGGTAGAAAAAGGCCAGTCTCCACATGTTGTTGTAATCTTTTGCTCCTCTTAGACAAATTGCAGCTCGCTTAAAAGCTCTTGGTCATGCTGTTTACTGTGAAGCTGTGAATAGCATGGAGACAGGGAGACGCCAGAAGCAGTGTGTGCGTTTGAAGTCCAAATCTCTGCAGCAACTTCAGCAGTTCTTAGCTTCATCTGAGCGGAACGCTTTCACATCATAGTTCCCCCAGATTTATCATTTTTACTCATCCTGTGTTGTTGTAGGATAATGATATTTTAAGGGGTCTAAGAGCCCACTGGTATGCTCAGCACTTGAACTTGGACTGAACTTGAACAGATTGAACTTGGAGATGTCTGAAGCTTGGTTCTTACAGTGTAGAGAAATGGATACAGTGTAGAGAAATGCCTGCTAGTGGCAGCTTGCCACAAGTCCCAGCATTTGTGGCGTGCGCTTGCACTGGAAGCACAATCTCTTTCTTCACTAAGCTGACAAATGTCCAGGCCTGTACATGTTGCCGAATTGTATCATGGCCCATCTTGGGTCTGTGTGTGGAGAGAGCCTGGCTTTTCTGCGTGTGCATTCACCTTACCTGGTACAAGGGAGCTTTGCTGCTTGGTGTTGTGCTGTTCTGAAGGCTGTTCCAGGACCAAGTTTAATTCTTTCTTGTTGTAGCTGCAACAATGCCAAGTTCTTGTTGAACATCTGTCAGTGTTCTTAGATTATTAATGTAACTCCTTCTCATTTCTGTTAATAAAAACATTTGAGCCTCGTACCAAGAATGTGTAACAGCCCCTCGCACTGGGGCCCCCACTGAAACCCGACTGAGGGCTGGTGCCATCTCAGCCCTGTTAGCAGAGCATTGTCGGTGCCTCCTGCACGCTGCTGCTGCACTTGGTGCTGCCCAGGCCTGGGGGTACCCCAGCTTATAGGTGGGGTGCGTTTAATGTTTACACCCTAGCGCTCGTCAGGCTCTGAGACAGACTGGAAAATACAGGCAGTGGACCCCTGGACTGTTTTCAACCTCAGCATCCGCGATCAGAAGGCAGCAGCCCACTGTGCGCAGCTCTGCGTGAGCCAGCTCTGCTCTGGGAACTGCAACTGCTGCTTACTGAAGTTATTTGGTGTCCACCGAGAGGCTGCCAGTGTCAGACGTGTAACAAGCACCTATGTAATGCAGCTCGGGAAGTGATCCCTGCTCTTGGGGTTCCGCACAGAGACGCTCAGGCCTTTGCCTTAGCACACAGTTCCCACAAGTTGAATTAAAGGCCAGGTCTCTCCTTTTGGGACTGTGTGCCGTCCGCTGGGCAGTGAACTGTGCTTGAAGCCGTTCTCCCAAGCCCTATAATCTTTTACTGCAGGTACTATTCATAAAAGTATTAATTACACTGTTCTGGAATTAGAATTCCATAATGAAACCTCAAATGGAAAACTCGAGCCCAGCTGGCCCGATGTCATGAAACACTCCAACTTGAGCTGGGAGTGGAATAAAAGTCTGAGCTGCTTGAAGGTTTATGGTTAAAAGAATGCGAAAGTTTTCAGCTTGTCCAATTTTTGACAGCAAACCTTGCAGCACTTGGCAGGCCTGGCTGGGTTTCCTTAAGTGTGAAATGCAAGATAAAACCAGTGAGTGGGAGCCAAGCACAATGAAGCTAAAGGGCTGTCATGAAACAAAGAGCGGTGGGGATGCACACATTTTGCGCGCAGCTCTGCTTCCAGCCCAGCCAGCCCAGAGGTGAGATAAGCCCATAAGGCTTTTGCTTTCCACTGGGGTGCACGCAGCAGGACCAGTGTACAGGCTGTAATTAAAACTTGGCTTGAATATGTCGCAAAGTGTTTGACTTGGAGTGGGAGGGAAAGGCAGTTTTCCCTCTATCCTTCCTTTCACCCTTGAACTGGGACTTACGCACCCTGTCAGGAGGACTGAGGAAAGCTTTTCCTTGTTCTTCCATCCAGAAAGGCTCTTTAAGAGGAAGGGGTGATTTTTAGAATGTCCAGGAAGATTTTGCTGATGGCAGATAGGATTTGCACGTGGGAGAACCAGCTGCTCCGCGTTTCTGTGCGGCCCGCGTGCTCCGGAGGTCAGGGGAAGGCTGTTCGTCCGTCCCCTTGCCCTTCTTCCCAGCACACCCGTCCTCGCGATGCCCCGTGGGGGGAGCTGTCGGTGGCCCTCCTCCACCAGCGGTGCTCCACCAGCATCAGCGCCGAGGGCCGGCTCGGCTGCTCCTTTCCTCTCGCTGCTGTTCGCTGCCAGCCTTCCAGCGGGGCGGGTTCGGGCTGGCTGCGGGCCGCGGCTGCCCCAGCCCGTCCCTGTCCCCGTCCCCGTCCCCGTCCCCGTCCCCGTTCCGTCCGCGGCCCG
>VXAV01008402.1:0-18183 GCA_013399715.1 Alectura lathami | reverse complement strand
CGGCGTCGCGGGGCCCCGGCGAGGTGCGCGGTCCCGTGGGGGGCGGGCACCCCCCGGGTGTCCCCTGGGTGCCTGCTGCGAGCGGGGCGAGCCGGAGGAGGAGCGCGAATGGCTCTCGCAGGGTCGGCTGATGGGGAGCTGGAGCTGCTGAATACCCCGAGTCCTTGTGCCTCCAGAGAGACGTGGGTGCCAGGAAGTGCGGTGACGGGTTGTGACGGTGGTAGGAGCCTCTCCGCGCCCCCTCTGAAGCTCGGGAAAGCTGCAGGTGCCCGAGACCTGCTCGCAAGGAAGAGCGGATTTGCAGAGGAGTGTGATCGTGTTGAGCACCGCCACTGTCACCCGCAGGTGTGACTGCGTGGGGGTGAAGTCTGCAGAAGCAACACGAGCTCCCCGTCACCAGCACCTCGAGTCACAGCTTCCAGTGACTAGCAGGAATGCAGAACTGTGATTTTGTTGGGCCGCATGCTGTCAGATATTACATTTTTTTTTTTTTTGCTGCCTTTACAATGCCATGGCAAATTAGTAACAAGAGAAGTGACAAACTAGATTTTGCCTGTGATCAGCCCTACTTAATGTATTATTCAGCAGTGATTATTTTTTAATGGCCTAAGAAGCACAGAAACATTTTTATGTGTCTGGGTGCAAGTGGCAGATATCAATGATTATAACATTTTTGTAAGTCTGGATAAAATTAGAGGTTGAAAATGGTCTTTTCTAGAGAAGTAACTAGCTAACAGAGTGCAGTAAGAGAAGTAGAGGAATGGCTTTATTTTTATTTATTTATTTTTTTTTTCTCTGTGTGTTTGGAGGCATTTTGAGAAATGCCACAAAGATGGTAAAGGACATCTCTCTCTTTATTAAACCTGCTATAACTATGGCAACCAAAAAAAAATGGCTGTTTCAGATTTTTCTTCCCCATCTGCCTTTTGTGGTGAGGAGCAGGGTCCAGCTGGCTGGGCGGTGCAGCCCTGGCTTTCTGCAGACTTTCACCTTCTGCTTGGATTCTCTGGCGTCTAATAAGGAACAAGCTCACATCGCAGGCTTTCCTACCCTGAAAACACTCTGTGCTCTTCTCTTCCACCTCTTCTCTCAGGATTCGGTATTCACCTAGTATCTGAGATCCCTGCTCAGCAGTCAGACATGGTTGCAGTTAGTTCTTCAACACACACTCAGTGTAACTTGCATTAAGTTTGATAAGTTAGGTGAGCTGAAAACCTGGAGGCTTACAATTAGTTTGTTAGGCTGAGCTTTTTGTTTCCACCTGTTGCAGTGGAGATGTTCCACGCTGCTGGGCTGCAGCTGGCACACCTGGATGCGTGTCAGGACGCAGCTGTACCGCCTCCAGGGCAGGAGGCCGCATCTACACATGCTCTGCTCTGGGCACACAGATGATGCCGTGCTCTTACGCCTGCCCCCGCTAGCCTTCCCTGGGCAAGATGCATCAGCACGGTCGTCTCCATCCGCTTGTAAGATGCCCGAGTGCAGTAAAGGGCTCCTTGTGTAACTGGAAACTGTGGTGTGCTACAGTGCTGGGTTGTACTGCGGAGACAGCTGTGCTTATTGATAAAGGCTGAGGTACAAATGGTGTCTGCTGTCCCTCCCGCTTCAAGGCAGTGCCCTGACTTATCTTAATATTGAAATATCTTGTTGCTTCCCTGCTTTGAACTGAAGGGTGAACACGAGACAAAAGCCTCAAAAGGGGAACTCAGTGATGTGTTTGTGTGAAAAGTGGATTTTAAAGCTTTGAGAGGGTTGTAATGCTCTTCTACCTTGAGATGCTAATGCAGGAACTTGAAACAGAGCACAGTATCATTAGCAATTAAAGGCGTCAGTGTACTCCTCTTGCATCTTGTAAGGCTCTTACAAATCAAAAGGGAGATGTACACACATCTAATAAAATACTGATTTTGAAAGCAGAGTTGCAAAGCCCTGTTTGCAATTTGCAGACAGCATCTTCATGCCTGGCATATTTGTATAAGGTTTTAGAACAAAATTAATTGCCGTGGGCTTTGGACTTGTAAAGGTTTGACTTTTGTTCTTTGCCTGCATGTTGTTGGTACTTGGCTTTTTATGTGATTCTTGTTTAGCAGCTTTTGTGCTGTAGTATTCCAAGATTTTAACTTAATTAATTTTATTTTCTGTCTTTGCCTATACTGTTCTTCTGGTGGCAAAGGTGATGTGTAAATAGATCTGTAATTAACTTTTTAAAGAGGTTATTTGTGTATTTTAAATAGCATGTAGAATCTCACTTGTGTAAATACGTATAGCCAGTGTGAAGAAAGCAGTTTATTAATAAAGTAGGAACGCTTCTGAATACTGTCTTTAGAAACCCATAGCTAAGCAGAAGTGGGTTTGGAAATACATTTTTGGTGAACGTGTTTATATGTTACAATTTTTACCATTTTTGACACCTGTTTTATGTTTATTCTGCTAAAACAAAGTAATGTGTGCAGGTATGTGTGCACATATGTATGTTTATTAAGCACACAATGTATTTGTTACAGAATGTTATGTAAACATACAAAAACTCACATTACTTTAAATACTGAGCTTAACTGTCAACCACAAAACATATTTGCAAACTCTTTCAACATGTGTAATATATAAAACCCTAATTAGAAACATTACAATAGCAGGAGATACCCATATGTTGGTGGTTATTGGGAATGGTGATTATGTTGGAAGAGTTGGTCTTGTGGGGCAGAGTTGGCTTTGTAACAAGCAACGTGAGCTTTCACGCGTTAGGGATTCGTTAGGTGCCCGAAAACATGCTGTGCCCATGCTGGTAGGTTGGTTAAAGCAGTCATCTTCAGACAGGAGGAGATGGTGTTTAACGTGTGTTCCTAGCAAAGCTATGGAGGTGTTGTCTTGAAAAAGACTGTTCTGTGTCTGTGTGTACGTTGGGCCTTTTGTCTGTGATGCCCTCAGAAAATCCAGAGGAAATGCATGCACGTTTGCTGAACTGCGAGGCTCGCATGAGAAAATTCTGTCAATCTAGAGTAACTCCAGTGTGTGTTCCTGTGGTGCCCCTGTAGTTGGATATTTATGGGCAGGGTAATTTCCAACAGAGTAATTAGAAATAAATTTATGAGTGTATCAGGGCTCTCTATCGAAAGGATGCTCTGAAACAATTATTTATTTCTTTTAGTGCAGTTCTGACCAGCTTGCTCTGCACTTTGTCAGTTTAAATATGCTTACAACAGGATGCAAGCCTAGCAGAAAATGTGTATATTTGGTTTCCCATTATAGATGAGCAAATAATAATAACTATGAAGATAAAGGCAGTGGCTACAGCAGCAGATAATGTGTTTTTGTGATAAATACTAGCTGTACAATTTGTTCTGCCTTACATCTCCAACAAGTCCTGTGGTTTCCATATCCTTCAAATCAGTGTGAAGCAGAAGCAAGTTGTGCTCTGAAAAGAGACAAGCAATTTGTAACGCTGAAGTGATGTTTTAGGTGAAATAACATGCAATGTATTTTATGCCATGAATAAACAGTCTTTTAGTAGACGGACAAAAAACGTAGTATGCCAAGTGTAGGTCGTGTTGCTGTTCATCTAGAAGTGTTGAATTCAACGGTTTAGCATCTTGAAAAAGAGGATAGAATATCCTGCTATTGGCAAATGTTGCTTTAATGCGTTGTTGTAGTGGTCTGAAAGATCTAAATTTTGGTTAGTTTGGGTTTATTTCTGGAAGACTGTCTCTAATGGCATTTCACAATGGGCTGCCATGTGAATATGAGGGAAATGGAGGGAAGTCCATCTGATCCTGTGTTTAAAGAGCGACAATTTTGTGTAAAGGAACAAATAGGGATCAAAAGCAACAGGCATTTGTGAATGAACCTGCTGTCACAGGATTGTAGTAAGGGTTTGTATTTACTAACGCCTCTGAACTGTTAACTTCTCTTTTTAATGAAGGCCTGTTATTTCCACTCACTGTGGGGGCTGGAGTTTAAAGTTCAGGAGACGTGTAGCAGTTGGTTATGAAATCTATTTCTTGGCTCCTGGACTTGCACTCAAGGACGGTGCTATCAATACTGCCAATTTATAAAGTCAAAATCTCTCCTGACCTTTGGTCAGGCATCCTTATTTATTTATTTCTGCTTCGGTCTCTGAGGGTTAGTCCCCTGCTTTGATGTGAGAAGAAAAAGACACAGAGATTATGGGTAGCGTGTTTTAGTCCTCTACCTGCTGTTGTGGAGTGACAGTTTCAGTGATTGACTGCATTTTGGGGGGAAATTGGATGTGTACGTTGTGTTGATTATGCAAATACTCACCACTTTCGGAAGAGCATCCTTGATCTTGTGTCAGACCTCAGTGAGATGGAGACTTACCTGCTCTAAAATCAGTGGGACAAGGCCAGTTTGTATGTGGCAGTGTTCTTCCAAATCAAGCATACACATTTTTCTGATGAGGTGGTGTCTTGTTAACATCAACCACATCCTTACCCAGTAAAGGAGATAAGAGTAAGGGTTTATGTGGCAGAGGCTGGAGCATAGGTATGTGTAGGAAAAAACTCCTGAGGAGCAGGTCAGCTGCTATACTGAGCTCAACATTTTTTAGGTTAAGACATTTGTTGTTCCAGAATTTCATTTCTATACTGTGGTTCCCTGCAGAGTCACTGCTGGATAACCTCAGCGTCCAGCAGCCTGGTTGTTAGCCAGGTTTTAGGAGTGCCAAGGCAGCCGTGCTGAAGGAACCGTACAGTCAGAGATCCCAGGGCTGACTGAGCGCTTCAGGCTGAGCTGCTTTTTGGTGCAGGGGCTGGTCCCTGTGCAGCAGCGTGGCCAAGTCAGAGCTGTGCTGCTCTGCTCCAGTGCAAGGCTCCTGTCTCCTCCTGCTTGGGGGAGTGCTTTGTGAGCAGGAGTGGATTTCTTTTCAGGGCATGCTTCACATGTGTGAGGCTGTCTGAGACTGTCATCTTACCAGCTATTCGTTGTTTAAAGAGGATATTGCTCAAACCGTCCACTTATGATTATAGATGCCAGGAAACGTTGGTCCATTTGAAGTGACTACTGAATTATTTTTTCTTTTAGAAGAAAATTAAAAATAAATAGAAAAAAGTGGTGCTCTCCCCACCACCCCTGCAGCTCTCCCAACAGGTGTCAGTGTAAGGCAGCGATGGTAAAACAAGCCGGGAGACAAATGGAGCCGAAGGAGTTCACAGCTCAGGGGCTTGGACACATCTCACAGGCAGAAATCACAAAGCGTGGGGGGATTGCCCCTCGGTACAGACAATCGTTTGCGTGGACTTACCTGTATATATGTGTCCCAGGATACCTACTGCCACGCTCCAGACCATTCCCTGAGGTTGCTTACAGAAGTGTAACACATTGCTGCAGTGTTTCAGCAGCACTGCTGTGTTCTTTGGAGCAGTTTGGCTCTTGCAGATCATTGTTTCAGGACAATGACTGGGCACAGGAGCTGCACTATTGAAGCAGCAAAGAGTAAGGGCAGACTCGTTCCTTGCAGCTTTGTAAGCAATTAAAAACATGAAAAATTGACAGCAGTGCTTCCAGCCTCGCCTGTGGGGGATGAAGGCACTCTTTGTTTGCATGCCAGCCAGATGCTGGCGCATCAGGTTACACCTCCACCATGCAGATCCGCGTCCTGTGTCCGTAGAAGTGCTGACAAACGCTTTTTGGTTGTGTCTGAGCAGCTCCTGCAGCAGTGCCCAGCGCTTGCTGGCCCCTCCGCGGTGCTGCACAGGCCATATGGGCGCGGGTCGTGGTGCTTTGCATGGGGAGCAGTGGTGGTCCTGGGATTCCCCGTTCTGCTTCGTACCTGATGCTTTGCTGTTACCCTCTTGTGGCCGCTTTTATGAAAGACTTTGGCAGTTGACTTGTTAATATGTACTTTGGCAGTTGTGTTGTTAATATGTGCTTCAGACAATGTAGTAATTTTGTTTGGCCTGGTGACAATCTCAAATACCATCTTCCTGTTCCTCTTGCCTCTTTGGCTTGTTTTCCGAGTACAAAAAGCCCCTCTGTGAGCCTGGACGAGAAGAAGAGACACATTTTTCCCCCAATGAAAGGTTTTTGTGTTAGAACCATCAGCTACCCGGCTGCGCAAACCCGAGCCATCTCTGCTGGGCTCTTGGCCCTTATGCTAACAGAGCCTCAGTCCCCTCCTTTCTCTCTGGCTCGAGCAGCAGCAGATGCATGCTGTTGCCAAATACTCTTCCAGCTCTGGCTCTGCTGTTCAGCAACACCCTTGTGGGCTCTGAGAGAGGATGGAGCAGTGCCACGAGGCCAGCAGCCCTCCACTCCTCCGTCCTTTGTGCAGAACTCGTAGCAGGCACCGTGTACGTGTGGGTCAGCAGCAGTACGCAGGTTCTGGATGGTTGGTTGGTGAGGATTTGGAGCTTTGCAATAGGGCTGTTCCCCCGCCGCCCTGGTGAGGTGCTTGAGCTGCCTCCGAGCAAGGGGCTGTAAAGCTGCGGTGGCAGCAGGCTTCCCTCGGTGCCAGGTCCCGAATTGCTCCCTGCTGCCTCTATGGCCCTTGAACCCTCCATCTTCCACCATTTCTTTGCTAAGCCTTGTCCCAGGGGCTCAGATGCCTCTCCGTTTGGCAACCCGTGTCTCCAGTGTGGCTGTGGTAGCTTCCTCATGGCTGTGCCTGGTCAGGGCCTCCAGGGGGGTGCACCCGCAGAGCTGCAGCGAGCGGGCGCTGGGCCTGCTGCAGGCCTGGGCCTCATCCCAGCAGCGTGCCCCGGAGCCTCGCAGTCCCTGAGTTAAAACATGACAGGAACAGAGAGGATGTTGTTGCAAGCCGATTGTTTCTGTTTATGAGCTCTAATAACATTTATCTCGGGATGATTACCTTTGACCAGGTAAGTGTAATGGCCTACTGCCTCTCTGACAGCTTTTCCTCCGTGACCTCTCCTCGTGGCTTTCAAGTGGTACAGTGAGAGCATTCTGGTTTTATTTTATTTTTTTCCTGTTCAGATTTTCACAGTTTTGCTTAGGGATCAAATTGTTGAAATACGTAGTGTGTATTTTCCTTCTTTGTAATGTTTTGTATACAAAGTTTATCCTGCAGTAGGTGCTGTGGTATTTTAGTTGTGTGCAGTTGACACTGGTCTCCAGTTTGGCTGGTGAATAACCAGCAGACCTCCTGGCTAGGAGAAGCCCGCCTTGGAGGGGTGCTGATAAATAACCACAACTGGCCATGTTGTGCTGAGAACTGGTAGAGCACTGGGCGTAGCGCAGCTCGGCGGGTCGGCTCCCCGCTGCGGCTGGGGCGTGAGCGGGAGATGTCGGCAGTGTGGCACATGGCGCACGGTGCCTGGCTCTGGTGGGAAGGCAGCACCTGGGCCTGCTCTCTGCATGAGGCCGTGCGTAGGAAGCAGTGTGTGCAGGTGTCTGTGTGTACTGGATGTGTTACAGCACAGCTGACCTGGTGCTGGTGGGTCGTGCCCTGCTTTCAGGACCTCCAGGCAGCCCTGATGTCTGGGGAGTTGTTTCCTCACCGCATTAAGGCGGTCAGGGAACACAGGTAGTTCTGTGGGTTGTCTGTGTATTGTGGTGGCAGTGCAATGGAAGTGCTTTACCTGCTTCAGGTCTCCCTCTCCGCCACCCCTCCTCATCAAGCTGAGCCATTTCAGGCCATGCAGTAATTTCTGGGGCTCCATGCTGCTGGAGAGGAGATATCCTCAACAGATGACTCTGGAAATAGGATGGGAAGTGGTGCAGAAGGCCAGCTCAGATTGTAGCTGCAGAGGGAATTGTGAGCAGCAGTACTCAATTTATAGTATTATCTCACATTTTCATTTCTGAAGCACATAAAAGCATAACAGGATTCCTGGAAGAAGCCTTTAAAATTCTCACTTAAATGTGTTTTGTTGTTGTTGTGTTGTTTTTTTTTTTTTTTTTTTTTTTTTTTTTTTTTTACCTGCAGAGAAGCTCTTTTCCTCAGTGTGGTGCTAGCTCTGGTGAGAAGTTTAGAGCAGATGAAAATATCTNTTTTTTTTTTTTTTTTTTTTTTTTTTCTTTCAGTAACTGTGTATGTAATCTGTGTTACGGACATTTCCAGAAATTCTGTTGCCGCATTGCAGAATTTTAGAAAGCTCTGCTGAGATTAAATGTTTACAACAAGAAACATTTTTAATCTTTGGTGAAAACAGCGGATTATTTTGATTAGGTGGTAATATTACTGGTGATAAATTGACAGTATGGGGAGAACTTAAGAACTGCATCTTCTAAACTTCCGTTTCAGAGATGACAAATTTGGGTTCCGCCTTGTTCATAGATATGGCAAATGGGATATATCTAGAGAGCATGAACTCTATTTTTTGAAATCTTCCTGCATTGAATACATGGAAAATAAAGAAAAATGTTCTTCATATACCTTCATTAGCATGCAGTGTGCCCTGTCAGATTTATGAAAGGTATCTCACTGCTAGAGTACCCTGGTGCTCTCTGCCATTTGGTAAATAGCATGGTGATGTGCTGGGCACTCAGGTTTCATTCTCAGTCCCATTCATCATCTTGCTATGTGACTCCAAACAGACTGTTTCACTCCTTTGTCTCAGTTTACCTGTGTATAAAATGCTGGTTACATTTCCTTGTGCTATTGTGTAAGAGTAATTAAGTTAATCCTGGAAAATACTGTTCAAGTATAAGCTATGGCTGTTATTCACTGAAGTTTTCAAGTGTGTAAGGAAAAAATCCTTCTTGTTCTGCTTCTGTTTTGGGTATATTTTTGGTTTCTGCATTTTTCTTTTTCATCTCCTTCTGTAGCTGTTGCAAGAAAATCGTGAGAATGTGACTTTCAGTGAGTGACACCAGAGCTGGCAGAGGCAGGGAGGGGCTGACGCCTGGGAGTGTAACCAGTGCTGCTGGAGATCATTAACACTGCTATTTATAACTGTAAAAACTAGGTTTCAAAGGGAAACATCTAGGCTTAGCGAGGCTAATTATACAGCTGTTAACTAATCTAGCAGTGATCCTAATTCCACCAAACCTTCTCACTGACATTTCGTGGCATTGTGCGAAGGAAGCCGATACGGCGCAGAGCCCGTCAGGTGGAGCCGGGCTTGGCTGGCTGGCTGTCATCTGCAAAGGCAGGGTGAGTGGCAGGGGGCAGCTAGCACCTTGCTGCAAGTTGTGTCCGTCCCAAATACGGCCACTTCAGGAAGGGCCAGGGCGCCTGGACTGGAGGCTGTAGGGAAATCTCTAGTTACTACTGAAGTCAGGATGACAGAGCAGGGATTGCTGGAGGATTTGACGGCTGCTCTGAGTGGCTCTAGATACACATAGTGTTTGCATTATTAATTTAACGTCTTTGCACTTTGGTGGCATTTTCTATAGAAGTATTGTCTCGGGGGTCTATCTGCATGAGTTTAATGATAAGATCAAGGTCTTGTTTTCCATTTAAAAGAATAAAATAGAAGGTGATCTCACCGAAAAAGTCTGATCAGTAAAAAGGATCAAATGGATGCATCAGAGGAGAGTGATGCACTTTTCTGTCAGCTCCCCTGCTCCTTTTTTGGGTCTCTTCCATAGTTTTGAAGTTTGAAATCACTGAAGCGTGACCTACTTTCCTGCCTGTGTTGTCTGTATGCATCTCCTGCTGTTGGCAGTAAGAGGTGCTTGAAGGGAAGAGGACGGGTAGCACCCACGGCACCACTGCCTCCCTGCTCCACTGAGAGGCACACAAGTTGGCAGATGGGGACTTAGAGGCTCTGAGGGCACCGAATTATTGTCAGAGGGCTGGTCCTGTACGTGTTGACTTTATTATAGTGTGTGGAGCTTCAAGCGAAACGCAGAACAGCAAAGCCTCTACCAGCAAACTTTCCATTTGGGACCAGAGGCAGGGGGGTTTGTGTTCTGCATTTGGCGCTGTTAGTTTTCACGTGTTAGTGATTACCTTTGATTTCTCTTTTCTCCAGTATTGTTTGATTCCTTCCTCACTGAGGACAAGAGGAGGTGGCCCAATGGGAGGGAAAAATAGTTTAGGCTGGGGCATGGCATTTGTGTGAAAAGCTTTTCGCATTTGCTTGTTTGAGTGCTTGAATCTGAAGCACTTAATATTGGCAAATTGCCTTGCTGAGAGTCTTCTGAGAGTGTCTTGTATTTTGGGTTTGCAGTGTTATGGTTGTGGCTTTTTTTTTTTTTTTCTGTAAGAAAATGAATTCCATGAAGTACTTGTCATCTCTCCATCTTTGATGGTTTCGCTGTTTCTTACAAGAGCTTTTCTGGTCTCTGGCTTCCATTCATTCTGCAGGGATTCATTGTCTCCAGTCCATCTGCTCTGCAATCACTACCCAACAGAAGTACTCATTTTTCTCCCTTTGCTCCCCTCGCCCTCCGTCTCAGCCTCTAGAGTCTTCCACAAGTCAAAGGAAATCTCTGGTTTATTTATAAATTCAGTACTTAAGTAAAAGGGGTAGTGTAATTTCATTATGGACGGCATCCCTTAGCACTGAGAAGCAGCAGCTGTTGTGAGCGTCCTTTGTTCACAGAGCCCCTGATTGCTTGCAGGCTGCACTAGATTAGTCACTGGGCAAACAGAGTCACTGTTAGCTGTGTCTCGACTTCTGCACCCAAAGAAAGCAAAAGACGTTCTTAGGAAGCACAAAGGATTTACGCAACTTGTGCATGTTAGTCAGTGGTTTGGAAATAACTACAGTCTGGTGCCATGTACTGTGTTGGTCTGCTTTTGAGATCAGCTAAATCTGGGTGTGCTCACTGTGTTATGGACTGGAGCTGCTTCTCAGCTCTGCTGGTTCTATTTGCAGATGACAAAAGGAACCGGCTGACCTTGTCAGAGTGGTGAATGCTGCCTCTGGTTGATTCCTTAATTTCTGGTGTGCATTTCCTTTATTTCTGGTGTGCATAGTTAAAGGAGAAGATCAGAGGATATGCAGGAAAGAGGAGAAATGCTTCTCATGCTCCCACACAGGGAACAAAGAGGGTGTATGCTTTTATTTTCTTTTTCTGGTATTGCCAAGTCTATACAATTTAATTTCTATACCCACCAGGCTGGGCAGAATAAAAATATAGGAGGATGAAACTATCTAAACATAGTGAAGGACTCCCTCTGTTATAGGAGAAGACACTTTACGAGAAGCAGCTAAGAGTTCAGATTTCAGGCTCTGCAAAACATGCATCTCTCTGGAGTATGTATAAATGAATGTGGCAGATGTAAGCAACTCCTCTAAAATATTTGAGGTATGTGTGATAGCCCAGAAGCAGTGTAATATAGTGGTGATGTAAGTGCACATCCTCTCTAGTGTATATTCTGTTAATTATTGTTTCAATTTCCTTTCCATTACTGTCAAAAGGCATGCAGTGCCCTCTTGGTGGAATAGGGTTCTGCAAGCCATTATACACTGTGTGCAGCTGCCTGGGTTTTCAGGTGCTGTGCTGTGAGGTGCGTGTGTTCATGGGGGCTAGAATCAATGTGTTTGGCTAGTTTTACTCTTTTTATTTCCCCTGCAAAGTTTTCTTCATCACGTTTTATACTTCTCCACCTGTACCCTCGTGTTTCCGTAAGTACACAGTGCAATATAACTCTAGCTTTGTGAATTCTGGTTCTGAACTGTTTTCACATTCCTTATCATAGCATTACTCATCAGTAGGTGTCATTGCAACCTCGTGGCTATGCTTCTGTTCCCTAATTGTTTGAGTCCAAATCCACAGTGATTTCAAGGCAGCCTTCCAGATCCCACAGGGAATATGTTACAGTTTTCCCAGAGGAGAAGTGCCCACAGGAGAAATGTGGATGGCACAGATTTTGTGCAGCGCAGATCTGCAAAGAGCAAATCCCCATGTTACTCCTGTAGGGCATGCAGAGCTAATGGGATTGGTGCATCTGGCCTCCTCCTGCCTTCTAGACCGTGCATCTTCTGTAGGAGACCCAACTGCTTTTATTGGAAGCAGCCATCTTGTGTCTTTGTCCGCTCCCTGTGCGTAACCATGGGCACTGCGAGCACCAGGAGCCAGGCTCCTGAAGGTGCTTGTTCCCTTCTTGCTGGAAATGCAAACCAGCCTCATGATTCACCTTCCTGCTACCAGGAATCATGCCTCGCTTTGCTGCAGAGCTGCTAGCTGTGCACCACCGAGCGCTGTGCAAGCATTAGTGGCCAGAGCACTACTGGGGAGCTTGTGTGCACCGACGGGGTGACAGCGGGTCCGAGAGCTGGGGGAGCTTCGGCTGGGCTGCGGCAAATCCCGGTCTATACCTGGTTAGAACAGTAAGGTTGCTGTTTGGTTCTGCTTTAAGAAGCAGTAGATGCTCCGGTAGCACCCTCTTCTTCACAGCTCAGGGTGAAAAGTGGAATCTAAAAGGAATGGTCATTTATTTTGCCAAAAAGTTTGGTCCTTCGGTTAAAAAATGTGGAAAAGCATTTACCTAGGTTGTCTTTCCTGTCTGGCTAAGACTCAGCAGAGCATGATTGTTAAAAAAACAAACAAACAAGCAAACAAACAACCAAACAAAAAAGAGAGAGAAATAAAAGAAAATCCTGTGATTTTGTTTTTATTTAAATTTAGTTTTAATTCACCTTGGTTCTGTTTTTAATTCAAATTTAATTCTCAAGTCCTCTTGGATAAACAGTGAAAGGGCTCCTTTTTCCTCCTCCTATTTTGAAAAAAAAAAAAAAAAAGGAAAAATACAAGATTTTTTTTGATCCTTACTTAAAGGGAACTGTAATTCAGTAGTTTTCATACTGGACTTCACCACAGAGAACTGGCAGAATTCATGCCACTTCTTGGCTGGTTTAATTTGATCCGTGCTGTGGAGCGAGTGCACAGCAATGCCCCAAGGATGAACAAAGACTGATTATTGGAACCCAATTACATTACGACTTTGTGCTGAGATGTGTGTCGTGCAGCACGGGCCTATGCGTACTGCTGCTGCTGTTCCTTATCTTTCCCTTGGGAAATGTGACCCGTGACTGTGGTGGTGCTGTTGAATGCTGCTTTTATTAGCTGGGATGTTACTCCCGTTACTTTGGGTCATCTCTCCCATGTGCTTTGCAAGTGTTGAAGCTAATGAATTAAAACATTCAGGAGGGGAAACAAAAGTCATTTGTAAGGGACTAATTTCAAGGCTGGTGGCTGAGGAAGACTCTAATGCCACTAGTGATGGTGAAACACATCTGTCCTTCATGCCATTTTCTTGGGTCCAAATCCATTCTGGTATAGAAGAAGAACAGACAGCAAGGCTTGCTGTTGTGCTGACTGCCCAGGGTAGCAGCTGGGAACTACAAGAACAGAGCACAAGAATGGAACCTACAGCTGTGAGTTGGTTTGGCTTCTTGGCGCAGAGTGTGTGTAAGCAAGGAGGTCCTCTTTTACCTGGCTTATAGGGACATTTGCTCCACGCGCTGGGGACAAGCCAGTTTCTCCAAGGAAAGCGACCTAGGCATCCCTTGGTCGAGAGTGACCTCAGCGTTCTCTGCTGGTGCTGCTAAAATTTTGATGAATGGTTCAAGGCCAGCTGGAGCCGGGCAGTTGGGGCTGCCTGGCTGTCACACAGAGCTTGGGCATCAGCGGGGCAAAATCCTTCCTACAGCCTGTGCTACTCCAGGCTCCTCCTGGCGGTTCGGTGCTGGGCTGTGCCCTGCGCCTCAGCAGCATGTTCCACATCAGCATGGAGATGGATTCTGATCTAATAACTCATATATTATTCAGTATCCTGAGATTTAGGGATTAGGCAGGTTAAGCAAAAACATTTTTTTTTTTTTCCAAGGACTAATTTACACATTAACTTTCCTGTGCATTACTGATCTGGTTCTAGTGAACTTCATCCTGTTGCTAGGAGAAATAAGCTACGAGACACTTAAGAATTATTCAGAATGCCTGCAGACACAGGAAGTTAATACTGCTCTGGTTCACATTTGGACAGCTGTCACACAATTAAAAAGGCTAGGCAACTCGAGACACTCTGGAAGTTTTTCCTTGAAAAAAACTCTAGATGTGTTTTCTTTTAAGCTGTGTTTTAAAGACTACCTCCAGCTTCCAGTGGCAAAATCCTCCACTGCAGTGGGAATTGCAGAGCTCCTGTGGGACCTGTGCTGGTAGGGTGCTTTTGGAGATCTTTCTCTGCAACAGAAATCCATAGAGGAAACTCCATGATCTGATTTGTAAGTGGGAATGGGAGTAGCAGAGTCAGTGTGCAGAGGAAAATGCCTTTCCTTAACAGGAGAGCTAACTTGTGAATTAATGGAGAAGCTTTCTCTGTCATCTTCAGTTAATATGAGGAGGCTTCTCTGCTTATGAATATTGGTTGCATTTGGTGCACAGCAAATTTTGCCTTTAAAGGGATTCTTGTAGTCAGCTGTCACCTAATTCCTTTAGACCATGTTTATGTAAGAAGGACATGCTATTTTTAGAAGCTTAATGTAGATATCAGTATGCTGGGAGATGAGATTGTGCTCAAAGGGAAGGATGTACCAGCAAATTCCCTTTGCAGCATAAGCAGGGCAGTAGTGCACGGCGTGTCCTGGGGTGCACCGGGAGCAGGAGCCCTGGGAGGGCGCGGAATTTGTCTGTGCGGTGCCCCATTGAACGTGGGGATTTACANAGTTGTTTTTTGTTTTTTTTTTTTTTTTTGATTAAAAAAAAAAAAACAACCTTTCTGGTTCTTTTTATTTATGGATTTTGAACTTTTGTTTCACTCTGACTGTTGTAAACTTTCCGATGAGGAGAGCTGAAATGTACTTTCTGCTGCCAGTGAAATGAAAACTGACATTCTTGTATGCTCGATGACTCCAGGAGCTTTCCTTGAAAAAGATCACGAAATGTTTTCAGGTTTCAGAAAAGGAGCTGGAACCATAATCCTGGGACCAGTCTGCTTACGTGGTGCTTAGCACAAGGTAGGTGCAGGAGGGGGGCACCGTTTTACTGCACCATCCCCGATGCCCCATTTATTTGGGTGCACCCTTCACAATGTGTTTTTGTGGATAAGGCAGTACCGGACGCTACAGGTGGTATGTACACAGATGTGTTTGGTCTGTGCACGGATACCTTCCAAATGCATGAGCATGTGTGTACATGTAAAGAACAAAGAGGCTCAGAAAATGTGTTTCACGATTCGGGATATGCCATTCTTTCCCCCCTCCCTCCCCTGCAGTTGTATAAGTACTTTTGACGGCAGCTGCTGGATTAGACCCAGGAGCTTAAAAGATTAAAGAAACCACTAAAAGCAGCCAGGAGGAAGTGAAGGATCTGTTTGTCTGAAGGTTTGTGTTTTTGTGCTGGTGGTTGAGGAGAAAATTGCAACCAGACTGTGCCCTGCAGCAGAGGGCTTGCAGACATCTGAGCAGCACAGGGCTGGCGGCTGCTCCCCAGCGTGTGCGGGGGGACACCCAGTGTCACCTGGGGCTGCAGGGTGTCAGGCCCTGAGCTCTCGCTCCTTGCCGGTGGAGCCTGCACAGCTCAGTGCTGTGCAGCATGGCTGGGGAAGCCTTGGCTGCTCCTGCCTTCTGGTGAGCAGGATGGAACTCTGAGGCACAGCAAAGTGTGGAAGGAGCTACACAGTTTGCATTTTCACGCTGTGTTAGGCTGGACTGCCTGCTGCTGCACGCACTGCCTGTTAAGCTCTATCAGGAACAGTATTTTTAATGGGTTGAGCTCTTGTCCGGGTGGTTCCAGTCGCTGACAGGTAGTGCTGGGCAGGATGCAGCATCTTTCACTGGAGTCGTGGCAAGGACTCAGCCTTGAGCCTGATTTCCCTTTCCACACCAGCCTCCCATAGCCCCAAACCTAAAAGCAGCTGCTTTGAAAAGTGATTTCTGTTTTAACATAGTCTTCTGCTATGTAAAACATCTGCTGCTTTCTGGCTGATCCGTAAACATTACTGGTGGTGTGTATAATCAACCCGGGGGTCCTGAGGAATGTGAGCCAGTCTTTTTTTTTCCTCTTTCTAAATTAGAAGTTCTGTACTGAAAAAAGTATCTGTTGTGCAAAACAAGACCCCTAGACTGCATGCTAGGGTAGAAAGAGTGCTGCTGAGCACGTTAGGATTATTAACATTAATCTAATCTTTCCGTTTGTCAAACAGATTTTTGAGTACATGGAGACAGCTTACCCAGTTCTTAAGACAGTGCTCCCAGATCAGCTTGTAGTTTGTTCTGTAATACCGTGTGGATTTGCCGGGATTTTCAAGTAAATACATTATGTATATGGCTTACAGATTGCTTAGGCTGTCTGCATCAATAATTAAAATGAGGGAGGGGACAGTTCTGCGGAGTTTACCCCTTTCTTTCCCTCATCCCTGTAAGATGCCTATTTTTATCTTTCCCCTCTCAGGGTAAGGAAGATAAACCTGTAGGAGGGGAGAGAGAGCATGTCGGAGACGGAGCCGAGCACATTTCAGCAGGGCTGGGAGCTCGTGGCACATCGCTGCGGTGCCTGCTCCAGCCTGACCTTGGCCATTCTCTTTGCAGGTGCTTTGATTCAGACCTGTCAAGAGCTGCCAGCCTGTTCCTCCTGGCTGTTAAAACAAGCACACCTTTTTTGCTGAGACAGGACAGAAGGCATTGCTTTTGAGTCCTCTGGAGAGTGATAGGCACCATTGGTTAGTTGTCTGAAGTAGAGGAAAGAAGTTTGGATTGATTTGGTGTTTCTGTGGTGGGTGGGACGTTACCCGGGTTGGACAGGGCAAGCTTTTGAGGGGTTTTGTTACTGGATTTTTTTTATTGCACTTTGTGAAATCAAGAGCTTCAATACAACTTACTATTTAAATGTGAAGCATATGACAAGAATAGCTACTTTCTCATTTGTACTTCCATCCTCATCTGTCTTGGAGAAGTGTACAGCATATTGGAGTTGACATTTTAAAATACTCTCTGCCATCCAGATGTAGGCAGACTCTGCCACTTTGTGCAGTGGCATTTTTAGCATGTGGGATATGTTGAGCTTAAGGAAGAAGCTGTGCCCCGTTAACTGTATGGCTGTCTCTTTTCTGCGTCTGAAATCTCTGCACATCCAGTCGCTGACTTCTCTACCAAGACACTCGCCAGGCCGTGCTGGATGTGGCTCAGTCTGTGCTGGTCACAGTCAGCTCTGCGGCGGGAGCCAAGTGCAGAGTCTGCCCTGAATGCTGTTAGCAGAAGTGCCTGTTTTTCACTGACTCTGGCAGAGCACACAGCAGTGCCGCTTTGGGTGGAGCTGAGTTAGCAGCCTGTGCAGGAGGTACCAGGTGCGGTGCTTGCTGCTGTTGTGCAGTGCAGGACTGCTGAAGCTTTTACTATGGAGCATCCCCTACTGTAGCTGGAAGCTTCAGCCTTTGGGCAACTTCCAAATGTACACACTGTGTGTTGTTACAGAGTAAGACTGTGTAACAGCTTTGTAACTGCAGATGGAAAACCAGGCAGTAGGTTGTGCTTTTCGCTATGCATGCAGCCATACCTGGTCCCTTCCAGTGTGTTGGGAACCCAGCTGGAAGGTGTTACAGAGGTGGAGCAAACCAAAGCTTGTCCAACATGATCTGCTTCCACATCTGGCTGAAGAATAAGGATGCACTTCAGTGTCAGTAGCCTAGGTAATCTTTGACTGCTTCTTGAGATAGCTCATTAGGATGCTTTCTTGGCTGGAAACTTTGTAACTGACCTGAGATCACCAAGTCATAGGCTGTGAAAGAGCCATTAAACAATAACTATCTTAATCTCCCTACTGACCTGGCCCCTGCTCTGCCCTGCAGCCTGGCAGGAGCTGCTGGCACACGGCATCGCTGGCTGCGGTTAGGGAGGCACATGGTGTGTGGCGTTGGGTGCTGCTGTACCGCGCTGCCTGCATTGCTCTGTCACCAGTGTGTGCTTTGTTTTCAGGCTCTTTATGGTGTACACTGCCTGCAAAAATATAGCTCTGATGTGGAATTATCCAAGGAGCTCTGATGCCATACACAGCTTCATTTGACAATGCTGCAGATTAGGTTCTTCAGAACTAAGTACCTGTGTTGGCGTTGTTGTCTCTGCTTTGCTCTCCCTTTTTGTACAATGGGACTGTTTTGTGTGCTCCTTACCACAAAGACAGCCGTTGGGTGCTCTGTGGGAAATCCTTAGCACTCTGAGAAAGACTTTTGCGTTGATTAACTTCTGCAAATATACCTGAACTTACATGCTTGCTTTTATGCTGTCCACCGTAAGAGATTTTGGGAGTTTTTCACGGAGGCACTGGTTCTGCAGGGTTTTTTTTTCTTGTTGTTGTTCATTTGTAGGCTTTTTTTTTTTT
>VXAV01008401.1:128679-166431 GCA_013399715.1 Alectura lathami | reverse complement strand
CTGAAATGGCCATCCTCAGAACAGGGTCTATATGTATGTGTGTTCATTTTAGAAACTGCGTTGTCTTGGTGGACAGAAGTTGCTCTGTGTTCACTAAGGTTCCCCTCAAAATTTGCTCCCTGTTTATTAAGGTTCCTCTCACCCTAAAACCTTGCAGATTTGACATCTTGAAACAGGAACAGCTCTATGTTGAAATATGCAAGCATAGGCCTGCTGATAGAGTAGCATGTCACAACTCTCCTGNNNGTCTGGCAGGAACCAAACCAGGGAGCTGTGTCATCAGGATACCTACTAGAGGATGTGAGCTGAGGACACCAAGGAATGGACAAACTGCACCCAGATCCCTATCACTAGTACCACTTAACACTGTGGGAGGCTTGCCAGAGAGACAAATCCTTCTTCCAAATCCAAGCTGTGAATGAAGCCAGTGTGGGAGAAGCAGAGGAGTTAAAGGAAGGAATTCTAGCAACGCCACCTCCACGTAAGACCTGCAGTATCCATCCAGCTGGAATTCCCATTTCTCACCCGTTAATTTCTTATGTTTGTTAAATAGACATCATTTTTTAAAGGGTTATAAAATTCATCTTGCACAAAGGAATATTTAGCGTCAGAGCTCTGCTGTGTTTTCAGAGGTGCTGAGAAGAAATGGAGGCCAGCACAAGCTGTGCAGTTCTTTAGCTAACATAAAAGCATTCTGCCATTCTTCTGGCGAGCACTGAGCTGTCCTCTGAATGAGTATCTTAGGTGAAATGGCAGTTATTTCTTCCACCACTGACGTCTCACATTGAGCGTATGATTACACAAGTCACTGTTGGAAGATTCTCCCATTTCTGTCATGGATGCTGTAGTCTGAGTATGGCTTAGGTGGGTACGTATTACAGTAAATAAACTATCGTATTTGAAATGCCTGTTTTAAATACAGTGGTACTGAGACAGGATTACAGTTCTTTCAGATGCTTGGTTTGAATGAGATGAGCAATCAGGTGCCAGAGTGCTAAAGTTAAAACAGTATTATCAGAGGTTATGCTTCAAAGACACTAATTAAGTCTTGAGAATGCAAGTATTATGACATGCTGTGAAATCCTTAGCCAGCTTTTACAGTTCAATGTAGGAAATTATTTAAATCCTTATTGTTTAGGGTTTATGAGTTCTTGATTATTAATTACAAAATTCAGACTTTTTAGGCCTAAGATATTCCCAAGTGGCAAAGCATGATGCTGACTGCTCTGAGCAGCAGTATGTCGTGTTACGTAATGCTGGTATCCACAGAGCAGAAGAATGTTGAAGCTTGACTAAGGGAAATCTCAGAAGACAGCATGGTGATGAATACTAAAATGGTTGTTTCTCCTCTCAGTCTCCACTTCAACTACATAACCAATCTGTGCAGCACGGCTTTGTTACCACATCTCCAAACAGAAACACCAGAAAACCCCAGAGGAAATGCAGGCTCCAGACAAACTTCTCTGGTGTAGAATGGCAACGTGCAGTACTATAACAAGGAGTAAGGTAAGTCCTATTAGAAACAGACATGTAAAACTGTGGCAGAAGGTGGACATCATCTAATAAGGCATTAAAGTTGCCTCCTCTTTTTCTTCGTTCTCATTCACTTTTTACATGAACTATTCTTAAATATTCCTGTTCTGCCTTCTTTACCTGAAATTGGCGTAAATAGGTGATCATCACTAAGCTGTGGATTGCTGAGGCATTATTGTTTCTTTTTTTGTGGTAGAGGCATTAGGAAAATACCTGGCATTGTCGCTCTCAGCCCACTGCAGCCCTTACACTAAGTGCTTTCTGCTGAAACAGTTTGAAGGTTTCTTCTTCCAGTCCCAGTCATTCACTTCTTCAGGCATGCCTCCACAGACTGAAAAACGGCTTCACTTCTCTGTGCAGTCTCTCATTATTTCAATCTTTCTGTCTTGTGTTTTCTTCTGTCCCCTCGTAGGTTTGACTTGACTGTGAGGCTGAAGAGCCACATGGTGGTTTGTGCTGGGACAGCACTGTGCATTCATAAATCTTTGTGTCTAAGATCCTGCACTTAGAGTTTTCTTTGGCACCTGCTGAAATACAGCTGCAGGGTTACGGAGGCTGCAGTTGTCCTTTGGCCTTTGTTATATGAGCTGTCACTTTGATTTAAAAAAGGCTGACTGTTGGGAAAAAACTCATGCAGTGCTTTAGGTTCATCAAGTCCTGCATAACTGCTGACTATTTTTATGAGTAGGTTTTTTTGTAAGCCTCCCTGATGGAAGTTAGGGTAGAGGGACTTCTGTGTATGCAGGTTTGCAGCTGCATAGAATACAATCATAGAATCATAGAATGGCTTGGGTTGGAAGGGACCTCACAGATCATCTAGTTCCAACCCACCTGCCGTGGACAGGGTTGCATGACCCAGCCCTCTGTAGCAAACCATAATGCATGGAGAAAGCTCTCTGGTTCAGCAGCAGAAGCAGAATTTTTCAAAAAATGCAGCTACAGTTCATGTTAACTGAAGTGAAATCATTCTTGATTAAACCTTGAGTGACCTCGTGGGAGCAATCAGGTTGTAAAGGCAAAGCCTGAGGTCCTTACATGTTCCTTTCTAAGGTATAATAATTTCTTTTCACATGGATGTTGAGCTCGTCTCTATAGAAGCTAAGGACAATGTTTTGCTGTCTTTTTTTAAGCCTAGATGTCCACACAAGCTGAGGCTCTGCAGTACCTTGCAGAATCAGCACCAGTGTAGCAACAGATCTCTCAATTTAAATTGTACAAACTTATCTGTGTCACACCAGCTATTTTCCCTCAGTTTTCAAAACAAGCAAACAGATGAACTGTAGCATAAGATTTATATGGCCTCTCCCAAGTCAAGCCAGCTGTCTGTCTTGTTTCCCAAGTCCCACCTTTGCACTAGCTCAAAGCCAGAGCCAGTTAGCTGAGGCAGACAGAGGAGCAGCATGGTTCAGACCTAAGCAGTAATGAAGGAACTGTTGGGCTTTTCTCACTCTGCCTGGTGTGGGGGCAAAGAGTGAAGCAGTATTGCTCCAGAAATCCCCAAATGCTACCTTGTTTTGCCTCCCATGTTAGATTGGACTTATACCCCTAACAGCACCAACACAGCAGCGTCTGTCTCCTCCACAGCCTGGTGACATTTTTTCCATTGCAAGTAGGCTTGTGACAGCCAAGTGGAGGCAAATTAGCTTACTCCTTAGAGAGACTTCTATTACTGTAATGATCTGCTGGGGGCTGGTGACCTTTGCATTGTATTTGGTACGTGTCATCTCTTCAGAGTTCTTTTTAAATTTTACAGCCGTATTTTTTCATCAGTAGGGAATTACACAGGGCAAACTGCTACTCAGGTTCCTGAGGCTAGAAGAAATCAAGGAGAAAGGACTTTAATTGTACAAACAAGGACTCTGGAAGGGAGGAGCTAAAGTGAAAAAATGTTTTGTCACAGAAGAGGACACAGGGAGGGTCCCAAACAGAAGAAACCAATACTTAAATGTGCAAATTAATTCTTAGATTTCCTCTGATTGACCAGTAATCTGCAGCTGGCTTGAGAAAGCCCCAGAAACTGTGACCCTAAAATAGAATTACAGCCAAGGTAAAGACAACTAGCAGACTCATTATGGCATCCTGCAACATGATGTCAGTACTGCCACACGGTTCACAGCTGCAGAAAAGGTCTACAGCAGTAAGTACACTGTCACAGACTTGCTTCCACAGAGGAAATACTTCTGAGTCATTGTGTGCAGTGACACTGGGGATATTGACCCTTGGATTCAAAGTGGCTGTGGTGCATCTCCAAAGACAAAGGTAAGCATAAAAATTCGTGATAGTGCTGGAAGAAGGAGAGTGCCTTTGAGCACAAGACTGCAAACCACGGTCAGGCTTCCTCTTTGGCTTTGGGCATATCACTGACTTGCTCTGCTCCCAGCTCCCCACCTGGGCAATGGGCACAAGAACACCTTTTCTCCTATTCCACCCATTTGATAGCAATCTTCTTAGATCCAGGTTTCCTTCTACTATATGCATGGGTAGCACATTACGTCATAGTTCCTACAGATGTTGATTAAAATTTAAGACAGTAAGGCCTGTACATGTGCATGGAAGGTAATATTTCATCATGTCAGTACTGGCTTTGCAAACCTTTTGTCTTGTAGCATATTTCCTGTCTGGCTGGGATTTATTTTCTAAATGAGGATTCATTTAAAAAAACAATCTGTCATGTGTAGGAGATTGTGTGACAGTCTATTGGGCCCAGGAGCGATAGAAGTCCCTAGAAGTACTCTAGGTGTGCTTTTAGCACACTCATAGGTGATCCTGTCGGGTAAATGCCTCTTCCTTTGTTCAGTCATCCCATGCTTAGGCCTTATCAGTAATAAGGATGAGTCATTAGCAGTAGTCCCAAACAAAACTGAACATGCCCCAGCTCATCAAATCAAAATGATAAGTGACCCTTCTGCCCAGGCTGAGGAAAAGCAGAATGCGGTTACTTGGAGCTGTGAGATCCGAGCCCAATGTTTCGGTCTGGCCTATTACTATTTCGATTATAAAACAGGACTATAAAACAAGGAAACTATATCTTAACATATTGCGTATATTTCTTCAAAAAGCCTATCCACATGCCTCTACAAGTCTTCTAATCCCACGAAGAGTGATGGGAAATACATTAAAGTGACAGAATTAGTAATACACTAAACTGAGTGATGGGGTGTCAGGTTGCTTATTTTTATTTAACATTCAGCCTTTCTGGATCCATGTAACTAAACCATAGGTATGTTTCTTCTAACATGTATGCAGCTGAGAGAGCATATCCAGTCTGGTGGTTGTAGCAATTTTCTTGTGTGGAAGTGCTGTAGGCCTGGAAATAACTGAAGTAACGTCTGTGTATGTAAGCAAGTATTAAAGAGTAATAAGTGGAGGTTGTGTCTTGCAGTACATTCCCGTGGTATCAGCCTGCCTGTCTTCAGGCAGGACAGCAGGACACAAGCAGATGTAAAATGATTTCCAGTTCTTCATTATAAATGGCAAGCCACTGGGTTTATTTGAAGAAGCCTGAGAGATGGTTAAAAAAAAAAAAAAAAAAAAAAAAAAAAAAAAAAAAAAAAAAAAGTTTGAAGAATAAGGAGACAGAGTTGTTTCCCAAGAATGAGGTCTCATAGGAGAATTTTGCCCTACAGTGCTATCTTTAGGATCCAGGGGATTTACCTGATGGGACCCCATGCCAATGCAAAAGAAGATAATAAAGACTTCAGAAAATGTGTTTAGATACAAGTTGAAATACAAGATTTACAATGGACACTGGAAATTAAATTGAATGTGCGGTTCCCCATGATTCCCCCAGAGCATCCTGTTCACTATTAGTGCCTCAGAGCAATATTCCTTTCTTTCTAAGATCACCTGCTTTGGTTTATAATTGGGTGTAATTTAATCATGCATTTCTAAAGCACCTTGGGAGCCAAATATCCCAAAGCACTTTACAATCTAATGCCATTAACAAGAGAAAGCATTGATATATCCCCATGGAGCGAAGACCTGACACCTTATTTACAGACTGAGAAACAAAGAAATTAATTGCTTGCGTACAGTTGCATAGCAGGTTAATGGGAGATGGCGGATTCTGATCCCTTCTCTCTTGCTTTTCAGTTTGCATTTGTTTATGTGGGGAATGGGTACACTGGTCAGATGCTGAGGGTAATGCAGTGTATTGCATGTGTGTTTGCATGTTTGTGTGCAACAGACAGCGCAGTGCAAAGCAGCCCATGGTGTCTCTGTGTCCTTGGCAGGGCATTTTGACTTCAGGAAGAAGGAGCGTCCCGGGAAGGACTAGCATTGTGCTCCTCACCGATGAACCACAGTGTGAGTCACAGCAATGACTGCACCATGAACTGTGCTTTCATCAAAAACACTCACCCTGGAGTGACCCCATACAAGGGCAATAGTAGCATCACATGCAAGTGCCAGCTACCTGCTTCTGATCCCAACAACCTACAGCTGTAAGCTGACCATCTCTGGTAAGTGAGATCCACAGATGCTGTGCTTCACTGGACATGATTTCCTTCAGCTTGGGTAACTAGCAGTAGATTTGGTGTCTCAGAGTGTAGTTTATACCCTGCTGTTTTCCAAGGCAAGTGCTCTTACTGGGACTGGCAGTGAGGATCGCAGTTCTCTGGCTCATTTTGGCTCCTGTGCTTGCCCACAAAGGAAACGATTGCCCAGTTCTGCAGGTGATGCTACAAGGGCCACAGTGTTTCTAGGAACTTACCTTGTTATAAATAGCCTGTCTCTGATGTCATTCCTCTGAAGTCATTAAGATTTGCCTTCAGTTGCTTGAAAGCAGTATTGGGTCCCTTAAAATGGCATATTTTGGCTAGTGAGTCTCATTAATCCCGCAGAGAGCTCAAAAGCAAACATGGCCTATGCTCAGTGACTGCCAGGCCTGCCCTGCACCTGCAGCATACCTGACACCTCCAAGCAGTCAGCTGATGCAGTCTGACAACAGCTTTGTGCTTTTTTCACATAAACTGCAGAGGCTGCACTGGTTAAATCTTTCTTCTCTTGGTTTGTGAAATGGATGGATTTTGCCAACATTGTATGAAAGCTAGTAAAAATTTCCAAGGCAAAAAGTTGAAAAAAAATAAACAATCAGACACTGATACCCCCCCCTCCCTTCCCTGCTTTTTTCTGTGTCAGAAGTTGCCACTCAGTGAAGCTTTAAATCAGGTTATAACACAGCAACCTGGCTCCTGTGCAACTGAACATTTACAGGTGCGTAGAGTGAGGTTTTACTAATAGTAATGTGTGACCCACACATGGCTTCCACGTGTCACGAGGCCCAAACTTGCAGCTTGCAGACTGGTCTTACAATTTGTACAGCCATGCTTGGAAACTGCTGTCTCCTGTGAGCTTCAGCAGCCCCTGGTGTGCTCACCTTACTTACGATTAACCAGGGAGCCTTCAAGGTTAAACATCGGAGAGCGAGAATTCTCCATCCTTTCATCTGACATGAAACTGTTTCCTCCATTTTCCCTTTCTAGAGAAAAGGCCCTTGTGCCTCAGGACCTGTTGTTCTTTAAAGGGAATAAGAGACACTGCCAGACACAGCTTGAAATGAAACTGATACAGCATCAATAATGACGGGCTATATTTGGAAAGATCTTTTAGGGTTATTTTTGTCTGTGATCACTGCTTCTGGACAGCCTGCTAGCAGCTGCTGAGGCCCCTGCTCTAGAGGGTTTGGTTCTCCCTGCCAGTGGGGAAGTAGCTCGGTGTGGGTCAGTGGAGGCAAAAGATGTGCATGCTGGGTTTCCTGCTCTGGTTTTCAAGCACTCATTTGTCTCTCTGTGTAAGATGCATGTGACACTTCTGTCACTGAAGCCAGCCACCGCCCAGTTAAATGACCAAAAAGCAGTTAATTAGTTTCTTTGGACACCCTGGCGTTACTGGGTCTTATGCTTCCCAGGCTTCCTGATACACTCCTCCCTGAAGCCACAGATTCAAGCCACATCCAACAGCTGAAAGATAGTTTCCTACTCCCCAAAGCCAGTGGAAGCTCTTCCTGGCCTGGCATCACTATCAGCCGAGCTGCAAGAAGAACCCTGGCAGTGCTGCTCATCTGAGCTCAGGGAGGACAGGCAAGCCTGAGAGGCAGAACAGCTTTCTAGACCTTTGGAGATCTGATTGCTGGGTAGGACAAATCTGCCTTCCCACGCAGGGCTTGTTGAGGTAAGAGCTGTTACAATAGGAATGTGCCTCTCCAAAGCTATTCAAAGCAGCCTGTTTGTAAGAGCAGCTAGCTAAGTAGCAAGGCTTGCAAAAGCACTGTGTGGGTGAGGTGCTAATGCATATTCAGATTTCTTAATGGCCCCTGAGGTGGGGCTGAGATATCATATCAGAGGCTCTAATACCTTATTTCTGAGGCCTCCTGAGGTTCCTCCTTGCCCTTGCCTTACCTGGGCAGTCCCTTGGGAGGGTCTCTTTGCATCTGAGTGAGGTGGGGAGAGCAGATGTCAGATAAGCGACAATGGATTGAAAAACTGACTTTAGGAGACGAGGATTTCACTTCAAATTGAACTTAACTGCAGGTTTGTTTTAGATCTGAGGAACTGTGTTCTTGCTGATTTTAGTTCTGGAGGAGTGGTAGTCACTGCCTGGAGCTGGGTGCTGTCAGCTGGAGGACAGTGTACCTGCTGTGGGGATTCCAGCTGTGAAAGCACTTTGTTAGGCTGGGAACTCCTTCAGACCAGGACACGGGAGACGTTCTTCAGGGGTTTCAGTGGTCTCTATCTGGTCACAGGTGTCCCAAAAGGGAAGGAAGTAAGGAATGATCTAAGGGATGAGCAAATCTGTAGATTCTGAACAGCTGTGCTGGAGTCTCAGCTGCTGATTTCTGTGCTGATTCCATGGGAGCTGTTTCTCAAAAATCTCTCCTCTTATGTGGGCTCTTCCATTTCTCGAAGAAAAAAAAACCCACTTGCATTCCTCTGCTTAGCCATGTTTTCAGTTTCAGCCTTTTCCAGCCTGACTGCAAATAGTATTTGCAAAAAAAACATAGTGCATTCCTGCACCTCTGTGACACTGAGCAGCATTTTTATAGCTCAGAAGAGGTGAATCTCATTTTCTGTGGCAGGGTACAGAAGACGCAAAGCCTAAAGCCTGTTAGACACAAAGTGACTTTTTCAGAACAGTTATGAATGGAACAAGGGGAAAGAATGAAAATGAGAACTCCCCAAACTCAATGTACCACTTCCTATGAAAGCTGTAACGAGCTGTTTTTTCTTTATGCAGTGGAGAGCTTTACATAGCTTTATAAAGCCATGTAGCCAGTGCTTTTTGAGGCTTGCACTTGAAACATAGGGTTGGTTGCACTGATTGCAGCACTTCTTTCTCTTTTCTTAAGAAAAAGGTGATAAACCTCTCCTGGACACAGTGACAGAAAGTTTGCAGAAGTATAAACACAGGATGTAATTAGAGGAACCTGCTCTGCCTGGTCCAGCATGCAGGACAGCATTGCTGTGGCCACACAGTTTGTATTTGTTGTCATGGCTCAAAATGCAATTGTGCTTGGCTTCTTTAAGGATGAGTTAAACTAGGTGGTAGAGACTGGGGCTTCTGCTCAGCAGAGTCAATTCTGATGTTTCTACATTTCCTTCCTCTAAGGGGTTTCAGGCAGCATGTTAGAGGTGATGTTTCTAATACATTTCTGCTAATGCATCTTAACAGTAATAAAAAAAGCCTAAGAGCGCTGTTCTCTCTTCAGTTTATCAGTTTGCTTCTACATTGGTCAGTGTGCATCCTGCTTCTGAGTTCAGCAGGAGAGCTGGATTTTGTCTCCTTATTTGCCATGTCCTCAGATAGCTCGGCAGGACCTCTGTGGTGATGTAAGCTTTGTTAGGTCAGACTGTGTATAAACATACAGTAAGCCATAAATCTGAAGTACTTAAAACTTTGCAACGCTAAGAAAGTAAATACAGTCTGCAGCTTTGCAAATGAGGGAGTCACTGTGTGAAAGAGATGGTTCCAGAAGGGAAACTTCAGATCCAGAAGGGTCTGGCAACCTCACTGCTGGTGGGCAAGACTAGATAAGGGATTAGAACTCATCTGAACCATTCAAGGACTGACAGACAGATAGACAGATAAATTTATATATATTAGTGTTGGTTCTTCTAATTCAAAATGAATTCTTCCTGGAGCCTTTGCGGTGTAAAAGCTAACAGTGGCCAGCCACACATGTGCTTAGTCTGAGAATATTTTGCCACCTTTGTTCCACCTGGAACAAGGAAGGATGTGTGTGGGAACAGGATGCTCCTCCCAGCAGGCTTCTAAGTTTTTGAAAGGAATTGTAAAAGACAAAGAAGTAGGAAAGAAGCACCTGTTTTCCCTTGCAGTTATTCCATTAGGCTGCTTTGAAACTTGGTAGTGTTTCTGCCTAGCACTCGTTCATTCTCATGTTGGGAACCAGCGCACTCAGAAGGGGAGTGTGGAGGAACCTCTGTTAAGCCTGCGAGCAGATCCGTTTCATGCACTGGGAGCACTTGCTCTGCATTTCTGTGCTATAGATCCTTGAAACCTGTTCCACTGGCGACAGATGGCCTGGTTCAGGATTAACAAAACCAAATATCTGTGCCACTGCATCCAACACAGCTGAGGGAACTGGCATCAGATCCTCAACCAGAAAAAAATGTCCATGCTAACCTACTTTCTCCCCTGGACGTTTTGCTTAGGAGGTGGGGACTTGGCCATTTGTCTGGGATTTCTGGGCAGTGACCAACCTTCCCAGAGCAATCCTTTGCAGTAAGCTGCCTTCTGCCTGGAAATGTGGACAAATGGCCACTGTAAGTGGGACTGGCTGTAGCAGCAAGGAGTGAGTGTCCTGCAGGGCCCTGCACCCCAGGGCGCTCAGGCCATCGTGATACCAGCCAGGTGACATCAGCACAGTGCTGCCCGGCTCATTTGTGTTGGATGTGCTCCGCTGGGTGCCTGTGAGTGTGTTTCAGGGTTCCCCAGATGGGAATACTGTATCTGGCTGTGACCATGCCTGTCTGCTTCAGCGGGTCTCTGGGTAGCTTCAGGGCAGAGCCACACCCTTTCACAAAGGGGCGTAAGTGGCACAGAGCTGCCTGCTACAGAGCTTCAGTAGGCCGCTGTCACAGAAACAGAAAACGAGCAAAGAGACATTCCGTCTTCATAATAAACATACCCAGTAAATTAATATTTTTAATTGCTGTTACACACAGATAAATGAGAAAAAAAAATACATTCCAAACAAAGAATTAAAGTAGTAAAATCAGCATAAAAATGTGTTAAGATCCCAGATCAAGTAGCCGTACTGCCTGTGGTGACCTTTACAATCACAGTAAAGGAAGTAAGTGCTGGAGACTTTCACATGCGGCAAAATGCTGACTCCCCAGGGAGAGCAGCTGCTTCGGTCACATCTTTCGGCACACTCTGTCTGGAACGCGTGGGAGTGGGGCCGGAGTGAGAGGCTTGCATGGGTACAAGACATGGACTTAGTGTTCAGGATGGATCAGTCAGTCCTGTGGTCTCAGTGAGGCAGAACTACTGCCTACCCAATGGCATTAGCTTTTTTTTTTTTTTTTTTTTTTTTTTGGTTGGTTGGGTTGGGTTGTTTGTTTTCAAATTTATTTTTTTATGGAAGTTCCTGCTGGCCTGACCCTGCCTGCACTGTAGGCCTGGAGCAGGGCTTCCCTGGTCAATTAGGAACTGGTCCAGCAGAAGCCTGCATGAGCAAGGTCTAGATCCATGTGCTTGTACTGATTCAGCACTCTCACGCAACAAGCTGGATTTGGTTTCTTGTTTTTTAGCTGTCAGGAAAAGACTTCTTTTATTTCCTGGTGTTGTTTGCCTCTGAACTGATCCAAATGGGCCCAGTGGCTCCCACTGCGACTTTGGCGGCTCGGCCCCTGCACCCCTCTTGCATGAGACTGACCGTGAGGGTCTCCAGTGGGCCTTGTGCTTCAGCCTTGCTGTTGAGCCCTCACACCACTCCAGTCATCCTACAGCAGCGTAGTGTCACCACAACAATACAAGCCAGAGAAATTTTGGCATTCCTGCCAACTGGCCACCTTTTTTCATTTGTGATCTATCTAGAGTCATATATTTTTATTCTTTACAATAAGAACAAAAATAAAATAACATTAAGAAAAATTCTTCCAAACTAATAAAACTAAAACCCATCATATATTTTAAAGAAACAATAAAAATTTGCATTGTGTTTGCTTCTGAGTTCATATTAAGATAAGATTTTACTGCAGCTGCTTCAGAATTATGGTCCATTTCACATGTACACAGCTCACGTTCCTTGGTGAGTAATTCCTTGCCTTCATTTGTGTTTGTCTTAGCAGCTAGTGCTACCAGAACCAAGTAGTTGCTAGCAGTGGTCCAGATTTGAATTCGGTGAACTGTGGCATTTTCATAGTCATTGAGTACCTGGTGATGGTTTAGAGCTGTATTTCTAGATCTGCTTCTGCTCTGGGCCCTCTGATGGCACACAAGCACTTCCTTCACGATAGAGCCTGCTACTTCTTTGATCCAGGTGAAAAGGAAATAATTCAAGAAGGATGTGTCGACCTTACTGATTTTATCAAGGCCTTCCATTTCTGCTGATTTTAAAGCCAGAAAACTTACAATCACAGAAATTAAACATCCCTTTTTAAGTTGTCCCTTGAAACCTAGCTGACCTTCTGCAGGGTGAATGTTGAACAGAATGACTTTGTTCTCTGTTCCAGTCTTTTCAACAGCCGCAGCAGACTGTAAGTGCACTGTGCTTTGGCTGGATTAGATTTATTCTAGCTAACAGTCAGGGATGAGACTAGACTGCAGAATCTGGATGCACAGTTCATATCTAGGAGTTTGGTTGAGGCTTTTAGATGAACTAAAAACCATTTGCAAAACTGAGATTAGAGTTCAGACTTTTAAGCTAAAAACTCCTCAGAGTTCAAGCGTAGCTGAGCCCATCCTGTTAGACAGTATGAATAAATATTTTCCATTTTCTTTCCATTTGATGCAAACCAAAAAGGCAGTCACACATTTCATGCTGTAAGAGAAGTCCTGCAGATGCCTAGAAGCATTTTTAATGCTACAGTACGTTAATATTTGGGACTTATAGCACTTTACATCTTCCGAGTGCTGTATGAACATTAATCCTTACAGCATCCTTGTGAGGTAGGTAAGTGCTAATACCCCATTTCAGAAATGGGAAGAGAGCGACACAGAGGTGCTGGTCCCCTGCAGAGCACTGCCTCTCCTACACTCATGCCTACTCACATCAGACGAGGACCCAACTCCAAAAAAAACCGAAGTGACTTACTCAAGGCCACTAAAGGAGCAAGCGTGGATAAAAGGCAGGAGAAGTACCTGGGAGGAACATGATTAAGCTGCTTCTGTGTAAAAGAGCCCCTGTCTGTATACAGAATCCAAGCAGAGAGAACGAGGCACCTGCCACTGAGCTTTACAGTTGCTGTTTGCTTTGATCTGCTTCTTCCAGAATAGCTCCCAAAATTACCATGACAGCAAGATGAAAACTTACAGGTGTCAGTGTCAAACTATGGCACAAGAAAACTTGGAAGAATAACTAAAAAATTCTGCAAAGTTTGTCCTGGGAATTTTAAATACATGTGCAGAAATACATCTATTATCTCCACTGATAACGTTATGAAAGTTTCAGCAATCTACTGAAAAGCCACGTTAGAGTAATTCTTAAAACAATCGGTCCTACAGTTGCCTCAGTATGGTGGAGTAAGAAGCCAAGTATTTAGCATGAATATTTTGGCAGCAGAGGAGTAAAGCTGTTTATATCCTGTGGCTTTGTTCTTCTCAGCCTGCTGTCTCTACACCAGTTTCACCTTGTTGACATCAGTGTAAGTGCCACAGCCCAGTAGCGTTACAGGCATTTAATAACCTGTTGCAATAGGATTGCTTCTTCAGCTTCAGTGGGAGTTCTGTGTAAGCAAAGACAGGGAGGATCTACCAACAGGGTGCTTCGTTTTGTAACATCCCTGGGCCAAATAAGTGGGTGTTCCTCAAAGACCGTATCCCTGAACAGAAGAATGGCTCGAATTTTGCAGTTTTACAATGCAAAGAGACAAGAAGATATACAAATGACTGGCAGTGTCAGTCAGTCATGTCCTTCCCGCTTTTTGTTTGCTCCCTTTCATTATGAAGACTGCTCTTGCTTGGGTTTGAGGGAAGAGTTTTAATCCCAAGAAAAGGTATTTAACGCAGCAAAGATAGCAAAGAAAGCCAAGATGAAACAGCATGCAGACAAGCAACTCAACTATCTTCAGTAAATTGAAGATGGGTCATTTCTAGAGGGAAAGAAAGAGATAATGGCTCAGACTGAAATTCCAAATTTTTAACCACAGAATGGCAGAGGTTGGAAGGGACCTCTGGAGGTCATCTGGGAAGCACAGGGTGCAGCTTCTCTGAAGAACTGCCAGAATAAGGATCAAGTGTGCTGGGCAGACCCAGACTCAAACATGCTCTTTGCTTACATGCTGGGAGAATGGTGGGGTTCACCCCAAATGCTTAGATTTCCTCCTAGCTGGGTCAGTCTGTTGCAGGAAGAGATTTGCAAACAGTTAAGCTTAGTAGCAGCAGCTGACATCTGCAAAGAGCTACACTGCAGGGTTCAGGCTGCGGCCAGGAGATAAGCGATGCTGATGAATGAAGATGTTTTATGGCTCTAAATTCCTGTAGCAGTTTACTCCAGGCAGACCCCAGTGCACCAGTGAATGAATGCTGACAGTATTACACAACAGCATTAAAGGGAAGGGATTACGCCGGACCGTGCTATTTACAATGCTTTCCCTCTCAACAATGCATCTGACCTTTCTGATCCCTCTGAAAAGCAGCAGATGGTTCCATGGGGTCAGGGTGGTTAACCTAGATTTTTGTAATACTGGTTGCATTGGCAATGATGCACAAATCATGGGGAGGCAATCCCTGTTCCACAGCCAGTCCCAACACATGAGGCTGGAGAGAAACAGGAGACCCACTTAGCACCTCTCAGCACCAACAGAAAAGCTGGTAGGGTTAGTGATGTTTCCTCAGCTGCCCCCTGACCCCAGCTGCCCTCCTTGCAAAGAGGAATTCCTGCTGTGCCGACAGCGCCAGGGACTCAGTGCCAGGCTTTCGCCTGGAATGGTCTGGGTATGTGAGGTATGATGACCGTGGTGGTTTTCAACCCACGAGGACAATCTGGAAGGCTGCCCTTCCTGTTCACTCTGCTAGTAGAAGTGCATGCGAGGGGTTACGTGGACCTTCGTGGGTCTGAGTCACGTGCAGTCTGTTTTGGTTGTCCCTGTTTGGCTACAGGTTTGAAGAGGTGCAGGAACCCTTAGCAACCTCCTTTGCACACCTGGATGCAACCACTGTGGCTTAACAACAAATAACAGAGCATCTCAGCCTGCAGGAACTGCCCTAGGACGGACAGAAGGAAAGAGCACATTCAGGACAGTTTCAAATGGAAACATAGCTTGCTGTCAGAGATCCTAAATAAGAGGAGAAAATTCACATACAATCACAAACCAATCTGGTATTAAAAGAAAAAAAAAAAAAGGCAACCTCCTTCTACATCTTTTTAAAAGTGAAGTCAGAAGTAATCTTGCTTTGGCAGATGGGCAAACCAGCTGAAGAATTTGGGTCAGAATTAAACAGGCTTTCCCAGATCTGATGGCTCTCACATTCTCACTGCATCCGTGTGAGTTCAAGAAGGAAGCGGCAGGCGCTTTGAACATGCAGGACTGTGCATTTCAGGAAGCGCTGCTGAAAAGGGGCCTTCCAAAAACAAGTGGTGCAAAGCTGAACATCTACCACCAGCTGGCAAAACACAACAGCAATCTACAGTCAAAATCAGGGCCCTCACTAACCATTTCAAACATGGGAAATGCTCACACAGATTCAGAAGAGATGCTGTGAGCAGCGGGACAGTAAAGCTTAGTAAGTATACGGAATGTTATTTGTTAGAATACTGAGAAAGAAAGGTGTAAATGTTAGACTCCTATCTGCTGTACTAAAGGCAAATAGGTCACGCATTAGTAAGACATCCTCCAAGTCCTGCTATAAAAAACAAAGTTCCTCATGTGCCCATGCTGGTGGCTGCTGACACTGTGTAACTGCACACGTGTGGCAGAGGAGAATGCGCTGGCCTGCCTACCTTGATGTCCCTAAACTCCCAGCAACTCCTAGTTCTGCCGCACGTGGCAATGCTAACAGGTGTCCACAGACCTGCCCTAGAGTGTTGATCGGCTGTGATCAAGGCACACAGCACTTCTTTTCTGCGCACGTCTTGCTCTGGGCTCTCTGCCTGGTGTTTGGCATTCATTTGGGTTCTGCTGGGGGGTGCCCCATGTGCTGCTATTGACTCCAAAGCTCAGCCCTCGTCTGAATATGACGTTTTCACTCTAGCTGCAGGCTTCCTTTCAGCAGAGGCTCAAGTAGCTCCCGTTTCTGTACCGAGTTTGTAATGCACAGGAACACTACCTTAAACATTGGTTAAATTCATTTTTACCTATGGCTTTAGAAGAGATCTGTGCCTGTCTGCCTACTATTGAAAGCAAGACTTCTAGCGCAGTGTGTGGCCAGACCTTTCCATCAGCCCTCCTCTTCCCAGACATTCAGCATCAATTTCAAGACTAACAAGTAAAATGCAGTAGTACAGCACTTCCAAGGTGGAAAAACTGAATGAGTAGCTACTGCAGGGACAGTCTAAGCTTTCTGATGCGGACTCCACACTGAAGTAAGCTATATTCAGAGAAAGCCAATGAAAATAAAGCCCCAAAGGTAATGCTTCAAAGAAGCAAAATCAACATCACCAATATGCCTAGAGAAATGGAGATCTCTCTCAGGGGTGAATGCAGCTACAGCACCTGAGATATAACCCACATTGTTCACAGACTGTCGGCACTCCACCTAGCTCCTCTTTTTGAAGTCCTCTTCATCTCTGCTCTCTACAGCTGACAGTGCAATAAGCATTTGAGCTGCATAGTAGGTAGCCATGATGATAACGCGCGAGTAGGGAACAGGAAAGCAGAACTTGTTAACTGCAATCGTCAGATCCGACACCATGAAAAGCATCGCGCCGATGCAGGCCGAGAGCTTGGTCCACGTCCAGAGGTCGTTGCACAGCTGCATGCCGGCGACCGCTCGCCAGCCCATGAAGCCAATCAAGGCAATGTAGACAGCTACCAGGTAGGTGAACGGGCCCGAGAGGTAGGAGTACAGGAAGGCATAGCAGGAACTGCAGATGAGGCCCATCAGCAAGCCAGCTTTCAGGTCCAAAGGCTTCATGCCGAAGGCTGAGGAGTACAGGATGTGTGTGATGGCGAACATCAGCAGACCTGGAAAGAGGCATTGACATAGCAAGCGTGACCCTTCGTCAGTGACTGGCAGTCAGTAGCAAAAGAAAACATGGATATATTGCATTTGAAATATACAGCAGCAACTATAGGCATAGATGTCCTTGCTGTGTTACAACCATCATTTGATTTCATCAGGAACCCTACTGAACACTTGGGACCATATCTAATACAAAAATCTGTGCACAGGAGATTGGCTTTCGCACCAGGCTCCTGCCCTAAGAAAGAGCCACGGTGCATCTGCAGCTGCGTGCGACTGCGTTGTGATGCACGCCTGTTTGCTGAGAGGCCGGGTGAGCCAAGCTGCCGCAGAAGGAACTAAGGCTGTTTTTCAAAGGGTTCCTCCTCTCTGCTTTGGACGGATGGGTGGGAGCAAGGCAGAGCAAAGATCATCCCCTCCAATTATCTGTCATCTGAAGCATCTCACTTCTAGGTCATGTGGATCAGGAATGCTGGAATAAGAGCAGTGTCAGAATAAAACGGGAAAAGATAGGGATCCCTCTGAATCTAGACACAAAATCTGACCGTATTTGGCCACGAACCCAAAGGCACTCAGGGGCTAAATCTGGCTTATACTCCATCTCTGCCCACGGCTAGGAGAAACCTAAGCTGGAAAGAAGGAGCTGACATATTTCAGGGACTACACCAATGTGATCTGCCCACAATGCTATGGCTATCTGCAAGATTCAGACAAACCTTAGCTGGAATCAATCAGTGAAAATAAAATATCAACTCCTTTGGAAGTGCAGCACCCCTGAGAAATCCCAGATGCGGGTCCTGGAAGCTGCTGCCCTTGTGTTAATCACTTGCTACTAATCGGTTTGACAAAAAAAAATGTCACCATGTTTTGGTACAGCCACTGACTACTAGTTGTACATGGTAGGTCCCAAACCCATGTGTGGTGCAGCTAAAGGCTGTTCCACTTCACCCAGGCAGAGTTATTAGAGTGGCTGGAAGTTTCCATGCAGTGTTAAAGCATGAAATGGAGAAAAGGATCCGGGAACTTGAGTCCTCAGGAAACCTGTTTACATTTAAAGCACAGTGCTGTGGTATAAAGGGCAGCTGCTAAGTCCTGAGGCTGGCAGACATCTCCTCATCCTCTCTGAAGCACTCTCTGAGGCAGCTCAAAGAAGTGTCTCCCAGCCTTTGGGAAGGTCCAGATCAGATGTCCATTGGAAGCTCAGCCACTGTGGGATGAGAGAGGAGCCCACAAAAGGGAGAGGGCTAGTGGGGTCTGGTCTACAAGGTAAGAAAATGGATAGTGGGAAGGAGAAGGAAGCGCAAAGGGCAACGAGAAGCCGATGCTACACAGATGTCACGAGCACAGCACTGTGAGAAAGCAAGGAGGGATTTAGGACAAGACCTGTTTATAGCGCAGGAAAGGTTAGAGCCATGGGGTGGTCAGGAGGGGAAGGTTACTTTGCCCTAGCAGTGAGGAGTGATTTCTCCTTCCATGGCATTATGTGTAGAGTGCTGGGGTGGGGAACTGAAGAATGTGTTGTCCTTCATGCAGGCAGCTGGCAGTGAGGGGGAGGAGAGAAGGAAAGATTGCAGCACCCAAGCAGAAGCCCGGAAAGGCAGGAGGAGTTCTGTGATACATGGTGAGGCTGGTCACAAACAAGAGAGTCAGCTCTCAGGTTTGCTCATCCAACACCCACAAATCAAGCCAGGAACTGGGAAAACCTGTGACAGCTGTACAGGGACGGGGTACGTTTCTCTTGCATTTCTCAGCCTTTGGCTCAACCACGCCAGGCAGATCAGTCTTTTCCCTCTGACTGCTTCCTTCTGCTTTCTGCTTTATTCTGGGCCACCTGGATGGAATATCTGCGAGCCCAGATCTCCTTCCTCCTCCCTGCCTCTGGAGTCTCCCCTCAGGCTGGCAGTTTGTTCTTTCTGTTAGCCCCTGTCTTCTTCACTGAATGCAGAAATTGTTTCTAAGTGCCCGCTAACAAAGGACGCAGATGTTAGCACTGTAAAGGTACCTTCCACATGCAGTAGGACACTAGTCAGAAAATAGCTTGCTATTAGTGGACCGGAACAGCAAAAATGAAAAAAGAAAAGTGTGCCAGGAGTAGGTTCCCAGGCTGTCACTTCCCTGTAAAATAATGAACAAATGTCCTTTTATAAACTCATTGTCTCAAAAGCTATTCAACTCAGCCCAGATCCCAACCCCTTTTTTCTGCCTGAAAGCCATAGAAATCAAATAGAAAGTACATTTTTGTCTAGTAATACCTCTTATTCCCCTGAATTTTCAAATTCCCACAAGGGATGATGTCGAAAGTTTGAATGTTGTCAGCTGTCAACAACAGCAGCTTGCTGTGTTTTAACTAGGAGCAAATACGTTCTGCAGGAAAGGTGAGAGGATAAGGGGGGTGGTGCACTGTATCTGCTGACAGCTGAAATGCAAATGCTAACGCTTCACTACGGAAGGCAGTAGCTCAGATTAGTACAGACTGGGGCAGACAGGAGACAGCTAAGGATCACAGCTGAGATTTTCAAAATTATCCAAGAGAGCTAAACAACCATTCTCCTCAAATCAAGAAGAAAAAATGGGTCAAAATCCACAAAGTGATACTACTCAATTGTGAAACTGAGGTAAAAAATTACAGCTTATTTGCAAATTAAGACATTTTAACTAGACACTGAATTGCTGTGACAGGCTGACCTTCCTTTTTCACTAAATCAAAAAAGTGACTCAGAGATATCCCAACTACATGGGAACGGGGAACTTCCACACAGTCTGTGTACCAAAACGGTCACTGTGAGAATCAGCTCTTGAATGTTTTCCAAGCCACAGCTCAAGAAGCAGCTCAGGAGGCAAACCAGAAGCACGGGCATTCGGGCCGAGGTGACTTGCGCTGAGCCAGGCACCCCTGTTAGGAGCAGGCCTGTCAGTGGGAACACCAGCATGCAGCACCCCAAGAGACAGTTGGAGCTTTTCAGCAGCGTGCCCCAAGTTCAGTCCTCAGGGACTAATCTACGCTCCACAAAAATCAGTGAGAGTTTTTACAGGAATTTTTAATGAGATTTGGATAAACCCTTGGGAAGCAGGATTTAAACCAGATTCAAAGCACTTGACTTTTCATATCTGGCATTTCACATACTTTCCTCTCACAAAGAACGCAGAGCTTGTGGGAATCACAGAATAAAACTAAATACTGACCTCATAAGAGGCGTAACAAATAATCCTTTGACTTTCATGGCTGACAACAGCAGAAGTCAGAAAAGTTCCCCTGTCTCACCACGTTTTCCAGTGGGACAGTCACAGCAGCCAGTTAATGGTGGGTGTTAAATGAGATCTCTCTGCTGGTGATGTTGGTTTCACAAACTCCACCAGTGAAGTTAAGTGAAGGACTCAACTGCTGCTGATTTCTTATGGCAGTCCAAGGCCATGGGGAGTGTTGCTGCAGGCAGCCTCACTGGGGCTTTAAATCATTAATCTAAATCATCATTTTCTAGCCTGCAAAACAGTGAAATAAAACAAGCTTGTTTTTCTTTGAGAGATGTGGATCTTCCTGTAGAGATGAGAGGGTGTAATGGTAAGGTTTGCCCTTGATTCCCCATCATTGTCATGTCTTGCAAAACCAGCTCACATGTTTTTACAACAGGCTGCGTGATTCATGCTGATGAACCTGCAAGTAGGACAAAAATTCTGATGCTTTGGTTTCTAACATCCACTTAAACTCCTTCGCTAGGCTACTGGTTTGGCTTTTAAAACTCAAGGATCCTCTCTACCTGTTCTCCACTGTGGGCCTTTGCACCTTGCATCTTATCTCTGCATCCTTGTAGAGAAGGGCTGACAGTGAGAGACAGGAGGTAGATGATACTTCCTGTAGCTTCACAGGAGATGCTGAGTGCTGTAAGTTTCCTGCTTTTCCCCGAGCATTCTGCCCATGACACTTTCCCAGCTAAGACACTACAAGCTCGTGCCAGGGAACCAAACCTGCCCTAACTACCTCTCTGACTTCAAGACACCTCGAGAGAAGCTGAGGAGACTCATCCATTCTGTGACTCCTCCAACTGCAATGGATTTTAGTCTAGGGATGAGTGCCTCACACTACCAGGCACTTCAGCTGTACATGAGTATACAAAACCTGTGGCCAGCAAGTCATCACTAAATAAACAGTAACAGCTGGGCACCGTGGCATCCCTTTAGGACTCACACTGTACTCACCATGAATGAAGTAGCCCTGCTCCTGCCAGATGAGGAAGGCATCTCCCAATGCCGAGAATATCAGTCCTGCTAGGATGCGGCGGGCGCTCCGGTGTGCCACTAAAAAGTTAACTCCATGAGCCAGAAGGAATACCCACAGGCAGAGGATGGGCAAACATTTGATGAGGGCACTGAACCAGGAGGGGCTGGAAGTTGGCAGCCAGAGAACAAAATAGACACAAGTCGCTTTAAAGAAGGGCACCAGTTTGGGGCCTTCACTCTTCACCTAAAGAAACAAACATTGAAAAAAAGAGAAATTAATAGGATCATCAGAAGCATCAGTGGTACATACTGCAAAACAGAGCTGTCTCTTTCCTTTTGAAAGCTTCTATTTCTTGTATACTCTCAGCTAGCAGCATTTCTACCTCAGAAAAAGGCTGCTTGAACTTGACCATGATCTTCAACCAAGACCTTTGTAAACACTTCTTGGCTGCCAGGATGGGTTTTGGATGGTGGAGATGGAGGGAATTTCAGACACCTTTTCTCTTTATTTGAAACATTTAGTCAAACCCCATCAGTGGTCTTTGCACTTCTCTTGTGCTTCGAGTGACCTCTATTATACACCTCCTTTCCTGTAGCTGGGAATATTCTGCCCTCCCCAGGAGCCCCCAGCAGCAAACATGCCAATAAAAGTGCCAGTCTTCCCTCCCAGCTTGGTGCATCCTCTTGCTTAGCCAGTTTCAGATCACCTTGGGAACACAACCTCTCTTCTAAATCATTCTCTTTCCTGCCCTGTGGGCTCATGCCTGGAGCTTGCTATCACCACGACTTCAAAACCCATCACATCAACCTCCAAGGTGAGGATATCACTTCCTCAGCTGACTAATAACAGCATCAATCATGTGTTGCTTTGTTCTACCACTGCACTAATAATACACTGTCCAAACTGAGGCTTTGACTCAGGGGTCTATTGTGTAAGTACAGACGGAAAAATGCAGCACGAGCACTGGGCTACTCACAACAAAGCCCCAGCAGAGACAGGATAGAGAGCTGCACACTCTGCAGGCTGGATCTGCTCTCACCATACGCTCAGCTGGGACCGCTCTGGACTGCTGTAAGACACATCCTGTGTTCAGCGGCCCTCCTGTGGTGCCTCTGCATTTCAGTGCAGGTGGGGAAACCCCAAGTGAGAAACAAAGCTACTATTATATTTTTTCCTGGGACTGTGGGCTAACACTAGGAGCAAAGGAAGAAAGCAATTGCCTGGTGCATGCACAGTATTGATGAGCTATGTCCAGGGATGTTTTAGGAAGCCTGCTTCCTCCTGCAGCTAAGGCACTGCAAACTCCAAAGAACCCCTGCAAGCAGGAGTTCACTCTTATTTCTTTGGTCAAGCAACATTTAGTCACTTGGTATCACAACAACTTCCCACTACCCATGGCCAAAAGGCATGGAGGCCTTATATACCCGAAAAGGACATGGGTGAAAATTTAAAGGCATCAGAGCTGGGTTGACACTGCAAAGTCCATCAAAATCTGAACATTCATGTATGGCATGCTGTGGCTGCTTATTTCAAGCAAGGACCCCATGCTTCAGAAACCTGAAAAAGAACTGTTGGTCTTTTTTTTCCCAAATCACCTGGCCCTATTCTGCTTCCTCTACCACAGGACTTCATTGCCATGACACGAAAACCATGTCCATCTTCCTTTGAAGTAGTGTGTTTTGGTGCAGACACCTGGAATGGCAGGGGGCTACAGAGCAAGTATCTCCATGCTTACAGTGCTCAGTTCATAAAGCATAAACTTGTCAAAATTCAGCAGGTTTTACAGCCATAAGTAAAGGGAATCAAGTGAAGCTGGCAGACAGAGGCAGAGGCGGTGGAGGGCATCTTCACAAGCAGTATCTAAAAAGGGAATGCAATCTCTGAAGCAGCAAGACCATAAATAAAGGGCATCCCAAGAAGACAAAGCTTTCAAAATTGTTCTCGCATCTGATGGAAAGTTCCCCCGTATATCAGCAGTTTCTTAGCAATAAGGTATTTCATTATTCCTGTATGCATTATTCATAGGCTATTGCCAACACAATTTTTAAACACTCCATTAAACAACCAGGCTACATAATTCACTCACAAAAGGACATCAGAAAGCCGTTAAGTTTCTTGTATTACACAGGGAGCCCATCGTGAGTCCTCTACTTAGCTTGTCGAAATTAATCACCATTTACCACCTTTTGTCTGCGATTCTTGGGAGAACTCTGGCAGCAAAAAACAAATGAACTTGAAATAAAAGTTATAAAATCCCACACAGTCCCACAGCAATGCATGTGTGGGGAACTAGCAAGTCACACAGGGGGAAGAGCGGGGCCAAATTTCCTCCTCCTTCAGAGCCAGCACCCTTCTCTTCTGAAGTGACTTGTCAGGCTTAGACTGTCCCCAGCCACCTCCAGAGCTGGTGCCTGGCTCCAGCTGTGCCCTCTCCCCATCTGTGAAACTTTTTTTTTTTTTTTTTTTTTTTTAATGTAGTTGACCATATTCAATTCTCTCACAGTTGCAGAGATGGCAGGATCTCCTCCTCTGCCCCACCAGCTGTGGAAGATCCCCACTACACCATAAGGAGCGCAGGATCTTCAGCATCCTGGGTGTAAAAGACAGAGTGGAAGAATTCGCAGTCCACAGTGCTCCAGGTCCCTGTAACAGTCTCAGCTAAGGTAGGTAATTTTGTATGTCTGAAGACAGAAGTCTGTGCTGAAAGGTATCATTCAAGTTCAGCCTTGTTTGCAAATCCCAGTGGCACTGTTAGAAGCACACAGGAGAGTATTTGGGTTAATAAACACAAGAAGTTTCATTTAATGCCTCACATTAAAATAAAAACACCTGCTATGAGCAGTTACCATTACAATCACAGCTTGCCCTCCCCTGTGTGCATGCGTGATGAGACAGATTTTAATTACATTTGTCATTTTCCCCAGGAACCTTGGCTTACTGAATAATAAGATATGCACTTGTGCAGAAAGATTATGTTTGCTTGGTAACCTTGAAAGTATCGTTTCCTGCTATCTGAATTTGAATTTTCCACGCCCAACCAGCATTATTTTCAAATAATGGTTTGTATTATTTTCGCCCTAGTAACAATCAAGGAATTCTTCAGGCATAAGGGGTGAGATTCTAGTCTCAGTTACTCACCCATAACTCTGGAAATTAGGGAGTCCTCACAAGAGAATAACCTCATAGACCTAGAAGGGCTGCAGGCTTCTCATAATTGATGCTTTATTCCCTTGCACCTTTTCTACAAGTACACTTCAAATGAGTTACTTCAAAACATGCCCTTGCCTACTGCGGAATGCTGCGGCTCAGTGGAGCTCCTGTGCTGGCTCTGACCAAAATGAGTGCCCCATGAGGCACATCGTTCGCAGAGACAGAGGTCCCCGCACAGCTGAGGTCCAGGCAACACATCCTGCTGAGATGGCGTGGCATGGAATATGTTTGAGAGAAAGCTGAACAGAAAAGCTGAAGCAACGGAAGTAGGAGGCTGGGGGAGTTTCCTGTGCTCAGACAGGTGGCTGGGACCTAGGCAGAGGGGATGGGACAACTTGCCGTCCGGAGGGCAAATCATGGCTGGTATTAGGAAACCATGTACCAACAGGAGTGGAGGCTCTGGCTTGAGGAAAGCCAAAAACATAATCCATGACCAGACTTGCCCGTACCTCAGGGAAGGGAACATTGCTGGTTGGCTGGATGGGTAGATTGCATCAAACCGCCCATCTCCTTTGCACTTGTGTCTCAGAGACAGAACCTGAAATGTGGCTGGGCCGTGGCACTGGAAAATGAGCTACTTGCTGCAAGTGACAAGGCCCTTTTAGTTAAATGTATGTGATTTTTATGGCTTTAAGCTGGGTTTTGTCACCGTTACAAATTCTATTGCAGTTTTGTTCTCACTTCTTTTCTTCTTCCACTGCTTATTTACTCTAGGCTGACATACAGCACAGAAAACATCTTGAATACAATGATAAAACAACACTTGCAAGCTTGGAATTTCTAAACTGAGCATAATTCAGGGCATTTTCTCAACTCCTATGATTACCAAGTTATTTAGAGTCATTAAAAAATAGTTTAAGTTGCTGTAAAGACACTATGTCTGTATTTGTGGAATTCCAAGGGAAATATTTATTATATTATCTGCATCCAACCAGATCCAATGAAACCCTCCACAGCTTAGACAGAATATGGGGAAGCTTTGTCCTGGCTCTTGCCAAGAGATGTACACCCATGTTCTTTGAACAGAACCTGGTACTAACACACACAGCTCCCTGCAGGCTTGTGGCTTGGATATTCCCCTCCCTGCTAGGGATTCATAGGTACATAGGTATTCATTTTTGGTTTGTCTGTTCTTGTTCTGCAAGAGTTTGTAATATTGCTCATTTCCTTATTGTTGTTGTTCTGCAGTGACAGGTGATGCTATCACACAAGTACTCCAACCATGCTGTGGTTTGGTATCGGCATAAGACTTCTTGAGAGGGTAGGCTAGCTGATGAGGAAACACAGCTACAGAAGTGGCAGACCTGAAGAGGTAATGCTCAGTAATAAACACTGGGAAAATTACCCAATTTGCAAAATATATACTGGATATAGCATGCAAAAATGACCAAAAGCCTCATACAACAGCCCCTAAGTTCTATCCACAAATTAATTATTGATGACTCGCCAAGAGCCCAGAGGTCCCTGCTGGGAGATCTCCTCTTACATCCCTCCACTATGCAGGACTGGGAGATGCTGCTGATGATTTGCATCAGTATAAACCAATGCTTACTACGCTGTATGACCTGGGGACCATCTATGCTGTCCTCAGCAGCACAGCCAGCCTGCGCTGACTGCAGCCAAGCTAGAAAACCTACAGCTAGCTCCTGCACCCAGAGCAGGCTGCATCCACAGAGGCATGGCTACACTTGTAAGCCAGGGCCCTGATTTTCTTTCACATTTTGGAGCCAGCTGTTTGTATCTACAGCCACAAGCTGGTTCATTTCCGAACAAACACATGCGCTTTTGACAGGGTCTCCCTGAGGGAGATGAGAAGCTTCTCTATGTACCAAAGCACAAACGGGCATAGCAAGAAGCAGTGGATGAAGAACATCCAGCTGTCACAGGAGGAGAGACATGTTGTTCTTGAGGTACAGAAAAGCATCAGAAGCTTGTTGCTTTTAAATGCTAAAACCAGGCAAAGCTCACCATTCATAAGTCTATCACTGACCCCAAGAAACAATGTGGAACATCAAGTAATGTTTTTCTCTTTGCAAGTCCCCTAAATCAGCCCACACAGAAAATGAGCGTACAACCTCATCCACACAACAGCTGTGTGCCAGCTTGCTGTGGGGCTATGGCTCACACCCATTGGGGCTGTAAAATCCTGTTTTCCAGGAGAAGTGCTTCAAAAATACTACCCCAGCTATTCCACTGAGCAACACTTGAGCATGACCACACACACTGGCCAAAAAAAAAGCTGGGCTGTTGTCCTCCACCCATCCCTCCCATTGGCCTCAGCTGGCTGAGTACTGCTTTGTGTATGTGCAGCTGAGCTCTGTCTCCTGGCTTTTGGCATCGTCCATCATGGATCCTGCCTTGGTTCTGCCTTACTAAAACACTAGCTTCCAACCCCGGTTGTGCATCAGTAAGTATTTGTGTAGCTTTGCTGCCACTGCTCGTTTTTCTCATTACCCAGCAAATGTGTGTGGCTCTTTGCAAGGCACCAACCGTCCCCTGCAGTCTGAGCCAAGGAGGGAGAGCTGCTTCAGCCTGGGGAAGGACAGCAACTAGGGCATGCAACAGCTCTCCTCTGTGGAGCAGCTGGGAAGCAACATGATTCTCCATCAGGCGATGTTTACAGAAAACCCATCTTTGTGCTCAACCAAACTGGGGAGATCTTAAGAGAAGAAGCCCATCTGTGCACAGATCCTAGCCAGAGGCAGCCAGTTTTCCCCAGGTTCCAACCACTCATCAGCTTTTGCTAAACCAAGGAGAAATGCAGCAGTGCTTGGCAACTCTTAGCCACAAACCAAGCTGCAGTCCTGGCCTTTCTGTGCTGCCACCTTTGCTCAGATGGTGCAACATCAAGCCTTCTGCATGTGTACACACTGAAACTGTTACAAAAGAGGGAAATTTTTATGCGAATGTATGTGCAATAGGAAGGACTGGTCTGTTTGGTACCCAAGTGCACCATTTACATCGTCCCTTTCCCAGAGCCCTCACCTGGCCATAGAGCAGAGGCCCAGCAGCGACTTGGGATGCTCAGCTCTGCATCCCTCCTGCTTGGCTCTCAGAGGCGCAAGAGGAGGAGACCACTGAGATGGGAAGGGGCCGGCCAGCACTTTGTACTGCACAGGGCTGCTCAAGTATCAGGGCTGGCTGGGACAGCCCCGAATAGGTGAGTGCACAGTGCTTTGCCTCCAACTCTGCTCTCCTGCAGGAGCACACCTGCTCCTGGGGAGTCGCTTGCCTTTTGCCAAGGAATGCACTGGCTCGTTAATGTCCCAGGTTGCTCCTGAATGAAATTCTGAAGAACAGTCCTTGTTTACAGAGGGTGGTGAGGAGTTACTGAACCAGCCAATCTACCTGCCTGAAATACTGTGTTAGTGCAACATATTTGTGCAAGCCAGGTAATTAATAAGAGGGATTGTGTTTGTGTTGGAGGTGCCATGAGTCAAGCATCCAAGGCAGATGGCTCCTTAACAGGCATGCTGTGGGAAATGCAGAGTGATTGATAAACTCTCCTCCCATCAGGTGGAGACAAGACTTTTATAATAGATCATCCAGGAGAAGATGGTTCGTGATTCACCTTTGGGAGGGTGCGTGTGCTGATAACAGGCTGTTTGGCTCCATCAGGCTTATACCATGCCCTGAGTTTGCGCAGGCCCTGTGGCATTCTACTGCAGCGGCAAGCACCCCTCAGCACCCAGGGCCTCTGCTCCTCTGACAGGGTGGTGCAGTCAAACTCAGCTCATGCTTGGCTGTCCAGCCAGACCTGTTCCCAAGCGGTCCAAAACACTGGTTTTGTTTGACAGGAGAGCCAGAAGTAACAGGGCTCAGCCAGAACGCTTCCCACCCCAGAGGGATGGTCCTCCTGGCTCAGTTGCTTATGGCAGGGGCAGTGGGCCCACAGCAGCCGCTCCACCCGGGGGAAAAAGCAGTCTCCTCAGCCCCTCCTGGGTGCTGGCTTGCTGGCTTCTCTCATCCCTCCCTGCACCCCAGCAGCCTCAGTACTCTCCTCCTCCCCATGGCTCAATTGCATCACACCCTCCTACAGCAAAGTAAGCTCCAGCCACACTCCCCTGCTTAGCTCCACAGGCGAGAGCTAGAAATACTTTTCTTTCTTCCCTTTTATTTTCTTTTTTAAAGAGCAAGCTATGGCTACTTGCCATAAAAATACAATTAAAACTCTGGCACAGGCCCTTGCAGTCCTTGGGTGGTGATCTCAGATATACTGCTGCGCGAGTTCTTGGCATCAGAAAAGTCACCCTTTGGTGGAGGCACAGGGCAGCAGGCAGTTGGTAAGGATTAATCAAACTGGCACCTAAAAGGGGCACCTCTGTGGGGCTGGGCCGCCCCACTCAGAGCTGCATGCAGAAAGGAGAACCACAACAAGAAGTTTCATTTCCAAGCCAAAATCCTGCTCGGCTTGCAGTCGCATCAAAATTCAGCCTAATCTCCAGACTAACTGGGGAATGGAGGATGAAAAGCTGTCAGAATTGAGATTAAAATCTTCCCTACAAGTGTCTTCCCCCCAGTGCAGCAAGGAAGGAGCACACGTGGAGCTCGGTCTCCCCGCAGCTGCCAGCAGCTTGCCTGCCAGCAGGGCAGCATTTGCCTCCAGCATCAGCCTCTCTCGGGGCAGACTGCAGCTCAAGTGCCCGCGGGCAGGAAGGCAGGCAGGCAGGCAGCACGCCTGGGCCCGGCAGGGACACAGCACGGCTGCACGGCTGCCCAGCTGCGCAGCGGCACGCCAGCGCCAGGACAGGATGTTTCGCATCAAGCCAGCCGGCAAGCACGTGAGCAAGGCTCACCAAGTCCCAGGAGCGCCAGCACGTGAGATTGCAGGCGCAGCTCTTGATGTCTCTTTCCTGATGCTTGCTCTCTGAGTGTGATCTCTCCACCACGGGCTGCTGCCTGTCTCTGGCCAAGGACACTGCTCAAGCCTGTACTGTCCAATGCTTTGCTTTGGGTCTGTTGTGATGGGAGTAAATTTCTGAAGGGGGTTGTCCCTGTTCAGTTATAGGAGAAGAATGCACTGAACGCACAACCTATGAAGGATATTTAAATAAATGGCTCAGGAACGTAAAAGAGATGAGGAGCACTAGACAAGCTTTGTGACATTTTCCAGAGGACAGCAGAAGAGCTGCAACCATGAATCCTTAGGCAGCAGTCAGGGAGGAGAGACCTGCCGTGAGGGGCACAGCTGGCAGGCAGCCTTCACACTGAGAAGTTGCACTGACCCTGCTCACCCGGCTGCTTTGGAGGCCAGTTTGGCTCAGCAGCCCATGTGACCCAGGAACTCTTGGATACAATATCTGTACTGCTACACCTACAAGTTTAAAAATTCATCTGCAAACACTTGTAAAATAGGGAGGGAGAAAGCTACAAACAGGAAAACAGAGCCTCACCTTCAACAGATTCTGCAGGAGGTGTTAGAAAAGTGAGGGAACAGTCCCACAGCAGCCTAAAGCAGAGGCGGGTGATTCTGGAGCCAAGGAAATCCTCGCCACCACACTAGGGCACTGCCTGTGCCACATGCTGCACCAGGAGAACAGTCTTTCTCTTTGCCTTTTTAACCTTGCCCAAAGCTATACCATACCACAGAGTTCCCTCCAGCGATTAAGGGAGTTACAGCATCCATAAAGGTATCTCCTGTGCTGAACAGAATAAAGTGGGTTAGCTCAGCTGTGCAACAGCATCTCTGTGACCTGCCTCTGTGACACAGGACCTGCCACCACCACCAGGGAGCCCTGGTAGCCAGCGAGGTGAGGTACTGCTACAGCAGCCAGCCATGCAAAGTCACTGGGGTGCCTGCCCTTGGCGTCCTGGGGAGACCTTTCAGGTGCTGAAGCCTCTCTTTAGCAGATGCTAACTCTTAGGATCAAATTACAGACAAACACATTTCACCCTGAACTTAAAGCTCAGCTCAGATGTATTTTTGTTAGGACTTTTATTGTCTGGGTGGGTGTTGCTTTTTTCCTTCACCAAGCATCATCTGTTCTGTCTGCTGGGCTGGCACAGGACCACTAGCAGGGCTATTTAAAAAAAAAAAAACTTTTAAACAGCAGTAGAAATGATCGACTCCCCATCTGTAGCAATCCTATAGCTGTCAGCAGTTTCAGAGATTGCCTTCGGAGTGCAGTCAGCAATGTGCCACTGCCAGTGACCAACAATGTTAAACCAGTCAGGAGTTCAGATGTCTCTGCAGGGGCTGAGGGGGCTGTCACAGACTAATGCTTTCAGGGTAGTCCATTGGCTCTCAGAAATAAAAGCAAAAAAATAGCATTTGCCTGCCAGCATCTTATCTCAGAGCAAAGATTGCTCTTCCCTCCTGGGATCCCTGATCTTCCTTTTTGTGTAACAGAAAGCAAGCCCCTCCAAACATTTCCTTTGCTCCAACACTCACAATAGAAGCCCTTGCAGATGTTTTAAACCCCAGACCATAATGGATCTATCTATTCTCCTTGCTCATTGGAGCCGTGATGCTGCTGCTGCAGGGGCACACGAGATCAGGTGGGGCTGATCAGGTGGGCATGCCCAGTGCTGCCTGGGACCTTGGAGCGTGGCCGTGAAGCCACGGGGAGCTTCAGCACCCAGACGGCACCCTGGGACGTGCAGTCAGTGGCAGCCCCAGGCAGTTCCCCTTGGGATGGGATGGGACAGGGCAGTTATTTGGTTTGTCACACTAAAATCCGGATACAAAATTTCTTCTACTTGTGGAAAAGCCAGCAGCTCTAGGCAGGAGACTTTTGCTGTACAAATCCTCACAAGGGGCTGCAATAAGATCAGCAAAATCTGGCAAAAGCAAGCAGGGCTGTGCTGGGAAATCCAGGAGGGACAGCTCAGCTTGTCTTGTGCCTGATGGAAAGCTGAATGAAATGCTCAACATGCGTATCATGTCCTGCAGGCTGAAAGCTTGTGAAACACTGATGTTAAAATTAGAAGGGAAAACAGCAATGTATCCCAATACAGATACGTATTTAGAGAGTTGCCAGTCTGGTACCTTATAAAAATACGGTAGCCCTCCTCATTTTATAATGGGACCAATATGCTTTTACAGACAGGAGGACATAAGGTCAAAGTATGACAGTGGAGTCACAGATTTTAATTCCAGCATCTACTCTTGTGCCAAGAAGTGACCGGGACAGGCCAGTATCAGACACAAATTACATGACAATTAATTGGATGTTCCCAGACAATTTCAGCAGGAGGAGGCAGCCAGGGTGGCAGATGCAAACATTAACCTACACAAACACTAACTCACGCACTCCCAGGACTCATGCTAATGTATTCAAGGGCTTCAGTTGCAAAAACCCTGCTGCAATCAGGCTGCACATACAGATGCGGATCACACTCACAAATAAGTGTGCATCTGCATCCCAGGGTTATGCCCCTTACACTGAGGGTGCAAGTCCATGCATGCATGGGGCGTGAGCCAACAATTAATCTTGGAAACTTCGTAAGCATCAGTTAAATTATAAATGTAATCACACTCCTTTTATATCAGGTTTGCAAGGAAAAGCCATGCAACAGGCTTCGTTTCCCTTGCAACGGAGCACAAGTGAGCATTGCTATGCGGGCACCCTGGTTGGCTCTGACAAACGCCACAACACAACCAGAAGACACAAGCTGCGGGCACAGGCTCTCAGCCAGCACAAGCCCACTTCTGCTGAAGCCACGGCAGACAAAATGATCCATGTAAGGCTGATGATCTGCCCCATGTGCCTAGTATGTGCTGAAAAATGTGCAGCTGGCTTCACTTCAAACCTACCCTCAATCTTAAGCAACAACTCAATCAGAGACTACTTGCCGCTGGCGTAAATGGCCTTATTTTGGTACAGAATGGTAAATTCAATGCCTGATGCCAGCTGGTGCCGCATCTGTCTCCGAAGATGGTGTCTGGTGAGGGACAAAAAATGACAACCAAGCAAAAAGTCCCAAGGCCATCTCAATAGCATGGCTTATCTAATCTCTCCTCAGCCTTGGAAAGAACCTGTTTTGCAGTAGTTTATAGGAGTTAACTCTGGGGAGAAAGTGTAGCCTGCCGGCAGAAACAAGGTGTTTCTATTAGCTCACCGCAAGGTGAACCAAAACAGCCACCATCCTCCTCAGCAGGCAGATTAGCAACAGGGACAGTCAGGCTGCAACATTAAAATCAACGCAAGCAACACAAGTTGCACTTACACAGAGAGAAACTGCACCCTGTGCAATGCTGGGTCAGTCTGCAGTGTAAGCCCTGGGCTCTCTGCAGGCGTCTGAAATCCCTCCCAGCCCAGCACGCTTGGCGGGATCAATAAAGCATGCCAGGCAGGAAGGCTCCCGCCCAGCCCACCTACCACCTTTCAGCTCTGGGGACATGCAATCCTCTCCTCAACTCAGCCTTCCGCTGCTTGTTACCTGGATACCCACACACATTCAGCATTACTTGGAGGGACGCTCCACACTGACACACCTGTCATACAGAAACCTGCCATTAGCTCAAATGTTACTTAGATTATGGCAGTATAAACAACAGATACAGGAAGGGCACAGCGGGCTACGAGAAGCAATAACGATCACCTTCATTTTGGCCATGCTGCAGTAAGCAAATTCTACATCTCTGTTTACAAATCTACTGGCCATTTGTGTGACACGAAGGGCAGCAGAAAAATTAAGTGTTAATACAATATCCACATCAGCCTCTGGGTGAGAAGGGAGTTACAGAACAAATAATCTTTTCGCTGCTTAAGAATTTCCACACGCTAGCAGAAGATGGGTGTCAGATGCCATCTTTTTGAGTCTCATTGCACTGGAATTATTAGCTCCTTAATGTTATGCAGCTACCCACAGAGAAAGATAACTTTGGCTCTCCTGTTACACTCAGTGTATTTTGGATGCAGATACTGAAAGAGGAATAGAAAACAGCAGAAATGCGTCTCTCCATTAAGAGGAATTATGTGCAAGTCCAGGCTTCTGAACTGGACTCATAACCATAGTACACAAAGCACACTTGGAACAACAGCCGTGGGTGGCTTGAGCGATACACTTGAGCTAATGAAGCTTTTAATCTGCAGCACTGCCTGCAGCAGCCATCAGCTCCAACCGCTTAATGCAGCCACACCGGGACTGGGAAGAGTGTCTTGAGAAGCCCGCACTTTGTAGCCTCCGGTGTCAGCTACCAGCCTGTCGTAGTGACAGCTACAACAGCAAGGACGATAATGTCATTGCAAGAATGCCCAAGTTCAGCCTTAAACAATAAATGATGGCACATCACTGCGCCTGGTCTCTTGCTGGCATAAATCGGCACAGGTTGTAGCACAGTAGGGCCAAAGCTTTCAGGCTTCTCCCAAAACGTGTGAGTGACATAAATGTCACTAAGATGCTACTAGGCCTACCTGAGGTGATGCGTCCCTACCTCATTTCATTGAGTTCAGAGATCTCTTCTATAATTCATTTAAATTGGTTTGTTTTTTTTTTTTTTACAGGTGCCATACTTCCATAATTGTCTGTGTGGTATATAAATGTGTATGTTTACATGCCTCCTGTGTAATAAAATTCCAGTTTATGATGTATTTAACTAATGGGAAAAATTATAATGAATGCAACAATGTTGGCTATGTACAAAGAGAACAATTAAAACAAACCTCTTTACCCTGAGTTAGTTGTTAGATGGTTGCTAACACGTTATTCCTTAATGCAGAAATAACACATACTCTGTTTAAAAAGAAAAGGTTGAATTAGTTCAAGGTGTGTTCTGGCTTTTCTCAGTTTGAGGACTGTGGAGCACCTTCTAATAACAAACCTTCACGTTTCGACCTCGTACTGCTACAACTGTGCACAGCGCAGAGTCCTTAGGCAGCGTGGTTTATGTCAGGTTTCTGTATTCATCTGGATCAGCGGGCTCTGGCCCTTCTTCAGGAGCTCAGACAATACCCACCCCATTTTCCAGCCCTATCCAATATTTGTTACTGGTGAATATCTTTCCAGTTCATACTTTTTTTCTTGGCACAGTTTTTGTAAGTGACCTTCATGGTCCCCAACAGTAACAACCTGCTTCTACCCACGGCGTGATGCGGGCTCTTCCAGCAGAGCACCTTGCAGGGGGAAGGCACCAAGGGCTCTACTTGCTTGATGCAGGCAAAGCAACATCTTCTTCCCCCATCCAGCTACCTACATCTGTAGACACAAGTATGTCAGAGAATGAAAGGGAACGGATGGGGAATGTTCATATACAGCTTCTGGGCAAAATCAAACAGGGCTACGCCAAGTAGGAGTCAGGTGCAGAGAGAGGATGTTGTAGGGATGACAGCCGACAGTTCATCTGGCCCTTGAAGACACCAGTAACGTCTATGGGCTGCCCCCTAGAAGAGACCTACACTTAACGTCTTTATACTTCCCATGCTGTTTTCCCCGAGGTGATGTGTGAAGCCCCATGCTTAGTCTAGCCCTAACTTTGCTTAAGGGGAAAACAGCATCTCTCTGAGCACGTAGCATTATGTAAGTGCCAGGATGGCTGCACATCTCCAGGCTCACTTGCTCCTCGCTTGCAGCCCCAGCAACCATGGTGCCTGCTGGGCAGAGGTCCTTAGGGCAGGGGAATCTCTCACAGCCTAATGCTAAAAACTGCTTACCCACAAAAGAAAAAAAACTAGGACAAAAATTACTAACAAGGCAGTCTCAGGAAGAACTTTTATTAAGATGGGACCAATGACAAGTGAACAAGAAGAGAATTAAACTTCACGTATCCGTGAAGCGAACGTGCCGCTTGCTAGTACTGCCCTCCAGCCTCAGGTTCTCAGCCCACCCACCTTTATGCAGAAAAAGCAGCTCTTAATCAGAGCAATATCAGTAACATTTTTTAAGCAGGATGCTCCTGCTTGCCTAGCAGAATAAGCAGCAAAAGCTTCCCTCCAAGGTGACTTCTAGGCAGAGCAAGCACTGCTCACCAGCTGGAGCAGGACGGGCAGACAAACGCATCCTCACTGCTACAGCTCTGTCCAAGCCTAGACTCCAGCACCAGCAAGACCCCAGAGCACTACCCCTGCTCAGTACCTGGCACCATACATTAACAGGCGTTTTGGCCACAGACTCGTGTTTGTGGGCACACCCACCCCCCAGCAGATCTGCGCTGTGCAGCACCAGAGACAACAGCTCGGCTAGCCCTGCACAATGCTGTGGACATGCCAGAGCCCCGGGCCATGATGCACACCTGGCAGCCAGCACTAACAGGTATTCCTACTCACAATATCTCCCCAGCTTCCTCTCCACCGTTCGTGCCTCTGTGTGTGGTTTCCTCCAGCTGTCCAGCAGCAGACCTGGAGCTCAGTGTTTAAAGTAACCTGTCACATTTCTCGTAACAGTATCTTAGCGGGGGTGATGCCAGAGATCAGGTTGTGCCTAAGTCATCCGGGCCATCTGATGCACTTATGACAAAGGCCATAGCTTTGAAAACTGGAAAGAAAATCATGTCACTCTTGGCTGTGCTCTTCTAGCGTCTTCCCTGTTGAGGCTGATGTTGCAGGACATTGGGAGAGAACGTGCACTGTAGACAAATCAATTCACCTGGGGGATTGGCTTATGCCACGGGTGCTGCCCGCACAGATTGTGCCCCCATCGTGCATCACAGCAGAGTGACCCATGCTGGCTCCAAACACCTTTTCTATCTATGCAGCAAAAGGTGGTGCGGTACAGTGATAAGGCCTGGACCCCCAGGGTAGCACCTAACTGTGGCCAGACCAATTGCCTGCTGCTGTTCCCTTCAGCAAGTGACACGCCAGAGGGAGCCTGCCGGCTCTGCAGCCCACGCACAGCCCTTCTCACCCCACGCGCAGCTCCAGCTGGCAGCTGTGCAGGGGCCGCACCGCGCTCCGGGGCAGCGCACAACAGAGTTCCAGCCTGCCCTGCGTGGCTGCAGCACAGCCAACACCAGAACCACGCTGCACGCTCCTCCAGGAGAAGAACTAAAGGTGATGTGCGGAGAGCTGCTCCTTAACACACCGAAGGCTGTCAGCTCTTTGGAGGAGCAGGCTAGAGCTTGCTGAAGCCCTCCCCTCCCACCTCTACAGCCATGGAAAACAGCTGCAGCTCCAGACACAGCTCCCAGTGTCATCATCCCTCCAGCAATCTGCCGTTTCACGCCTGCGTTAGCTGCCTTTGGTGAAGGAAAGCACACATATGTCAGAGATGGAGCCAGAGCAGAAATGTGTGTTGTTAAAAGTCAAAAGAGCAAGTAAAGAAAACACTTTTTCCACTTGACACCCTGAGTTATCTTCCTGTAGTTCCTGCTACAGGTAAAGCCTTCCTATCTCAAATTACATACAGCCTTCCCAACACACGCTAAGGCTTTAATCGTTTGCCCTTCTCAAAGCTTGGTTGAAATACATGCTGCAAGACCACTCCGATTAACCAGCCCTAGAAGCCACGTACTGTCTCCTTTGAATTATGAAACAAACCCTGCCAGTTTTTCAGCCATTCCAGCATTGTCCCAGGGTACGATTTCATTTCCAAGGTACAAGTACTCAATCCGTTGTAACCAAAAGCATTGCTTAGATGAATTTAGCTTATGGCACAGAAGCACAAAGATACCAAGCTTCTCCGGTTATTTTTGAGAAGCACAAAGGAAAAAATAAAAAGTCGTTTGGCGTTACAATGATGTAATTTGCAAACTACTTCCCTCTGTCTCTAAAGATAAAAATCATCCCTGGGCCGCTGATGAACTTACCAGGTACATGTTAATGACTGGGGGAAAATTCATCTGAAGCATCAGACAACAAGCTGCCGTGCAGGGCTGGCAAGGAAACGTGAAAGTTTTGAACCTTGGCTTTGTGAGTTGGAGGGGGAGATGACAGGATTTCTACCTGCAAGAGAAAACGCTGCAATCCGCACCAGCCATTAAGCAGAATATTTCAAAACGGGATGATAACGGATCTGCAGGGAACCAGGATACCAACAGTAGGTGTTCAGTGCTGCAGTGAAAGCACCAGGCAACTTTCCTACCACAGACAGCTATTCTTATCGCACGCAGTGGGCTGCTGGTGTGCTCAGCCAAATCCCTCGCTTTCTAGAAACAGGCACATGCAAAGCAGCACGTCTAACAGCACAGCTTCTCTGTGCTTCATCTCCTTCCAGCACCAAGACACCTCTCCTTCACCTGCAGGGCCAGGACCTGGTACCACAGGTCCAGCCTGGCCTGAGCCACAGCTGCCCCAGCCCTTAGCTTCTGCTCCATCACACCGCGTGCCCACCTCCTCCTCCAAAGGCCAGCACCAAACTGCTGCTCATTGCTGGTTGCCTTCATTAAGCCTCATGACTCCCCCGTGAGACTGGCAGGTGACACCACCCCCGTCCCACATCCACTCGCAGCAGATGCGTTACAGATGTTCACGCAAACAACAGAACCGGAGCGCAGGAACGGGCGGAAAGCCCCCCAAGGAGCCGCACCGCCGGAGCAACAGCTGCGGCGAGGCAACCGGGGGGCGCAGAGGGCAGGGGGCCGGCACGGCGGGGGCGCAACATGGCGGCGGGGG
>VXAV01008401.1:98210-128250 GCA_013399715.1 Alectura lathami | reverse complement strand
TCCCGGCGCCGGCCTCCGGGAGGCTGGCTCCCGAGCGGGGCTTTTCCTCCCCGCAGCGAGGCAGCTCGGCGAAGGTTCGCTGCCCTCCCCTCGTGGGTCTGTCCGGCAGGGGCTCTCCGTCCCGCCGAGCCGGGCGATGGCCCCGGGCGGGGGGAGCGGCCCCGCGCCCCGTCCCCTTGTGTGTACGGGTCCCCGTGCCCAGCCTTTCTCCTCCCTGCCTGCCACCCTCCCTGCTCCCGCCCCGTCCCGTCACTATTTGTTGCTCAGACCCCGGTGGTCTTCCACCCTTCTCTCCTCCGCCCTGACTCCTCTCCACCCGCCATGTCCCTGTTTTTTCCCTCTCCGGGGGCTTTTCTAATTTCACGGCTGCCCCCTTGTCGTTTTCTATTGCCTCGCTCTTAAGACCCGCAGGTGCCGGGCAGACCCTCCTTCCGCGGGGCTTTGCCAGCTCCGTCGCCGCACCCCGTGGCACCCAGCAGCGCGTACCGCCCAGCTCCCCTCCCCTCCCCGTCCTCCTGCCGTGTTCCTCTGGAGGCTACAAAAAAGTTGGTGTTGGCACAAAAACGGGGTAAGGACCGTATTATGCGCAGGACTAAAGAGTGGGCCCGCCGCCTCTCAGGCTCGTTAAAGTGACCCTGGGGCTACTTTCAATCTATTTTTACTTCAGGATTAATATTTTAAGGATGCAGGAAACCACTTTACATGTAATATGATCTTGCTCAAAAGTTCGGCTTTGTAACAAAACAAACAGGTACTTAAATAGTAGATGATTAAGTAATCTGCTATTTGCAGCCTAAGCAGAAGTCATGTTTGGTATTTATCACATCAAGGGAACATTTTCTTCTATAAAGTTATAAAAAAAAAAAAAAAAATCTATGTAATTCTTTTGCAGACTTTGTGCAATAAACTGGTATCATGTTCCTGGGTACAGAATGTTTGCAAGCAGCAATCCCAATATCCCGCGTAGGCAACGTGATTGCTAGCAAGAGAAGTGTAAATAGAGAGAGGGCAGCATCTGGTCCATCACCGCCTGATGGGACTGGGAGGAACCCTGCAGCCACTGCATCATTTGCCGATCTGAGAGTGGTTTCTACCCAAACCAGATCAGAGAGGCATCACAGTGAAATCCGTGGCAAGTAAACCTCAGTCAGACCAAAGGAAATGGTTCTGTGTGCAGCAAAGACCCGTGTGGCCACAGCCAGGGGCTTCAGTGCTGTTCTTACAATTTCAGTTAAGATAGGTCGCAGGGCAGTAACGTTTTCATTAGGCAAGAGGGGAGGGAAAAGCTTTTCCTTTTCCAGGAATCTAGGTGAACTGGAGAACTGAAAGAGATTTCACAGCTTTTCATGGCAAAGGCTTTGCCCTGCTCAAATCAAGGAGGACGGTCCCTCATGGGAACAGCACAAGGAGCCAGAAGTGTTTAGATGTCAGAGGATCCTGTGGATCTGATACCATATGGGATTTTCCGAAGGATCAATGGTCTTTCAGAACTAGGGTTCCTAATTGCTTTTGAAAATCCTTCTGGGAGCTTGATTATGTCTTGGCATTTAAATATCTTAAAAAAAAAAAAACTGTTCCTTGGTCCCCAGCCAAACTCTTCATCTGTTTCTCTTGGCCTTGTTTAAGCAGTGAGCGGGGCTGTGCAAAGAGCAAGGGCACGTTTGCATTCAGGTATCAACTCTGCTGCTCCAAAAGTGAGAGGCAGTGATGCAGCTTTGCCAGGTTGCACAGAACAGGTATTCCCCTGTGTCATTGATGCAGACATTCAAAACATGTTAACATTTGAGGATGTTTTTCATATGATGTTATTTGCTCAAAGAAACCTGACTAGAAGTGAATGGGAAACTGTGTGCATCTCCTGACTTTCCTGTCTCAGATAGGTGCTGGGCAGCTCACCCTCATTAGTTTTGCTTAAAGGGGGTTGACTGTGATTTTCTGACCGTTACTCCTCACAAACCTTTTGAAAATAGAAATTCAGAAGTTCTATCAGCAAATATGGCATTTGTATGTAGTAAAGAGGTGACCCTGTGACAAAGATTTTACAACCTGTATCTAAGGTAAAAGATTTCTTCGGGTTTGTATAATACTAGATTAATTTCACATCACTCAAGATTATTCACATGTTGATATCCTTTTTTCTTCAATCAAAACCAGTGCTACGTCAAAGATGAATAATTCCTTCTAGAACATGTTAGAGTATCATTTAGGAATTTGGATATAAACGAAGTATCTTACATTTTACCTAAATGTGAGCGGTGATAGAACTGGTTGTGGCACACCAAGCAACAGAGGAAGGAAGCAAATGGAACAAGGGGCAATGGCTTCCTAGCACAGTAAGATTTGTCTTGTTCTGTGCTTGCTGTGCTTTTTTTTTTTTTTTTCTATTTTCCTTTCCTGGTGTGTCTTCAGTAACCAGATTCCTCCTTTGCAGTCTCCTGTCCTGAACAATGCAGGCAAGAAGGGTCTCATGTGGCTCACCATACCATTTGGGTCTCATTTAAGTGCATGGATTTAAAACAAGAAAGAGAATAACCCTAATTTTGGGAGACGGTACGTTAACTCGCTGTCAGCAGGCAAACAGCAGTAACTACATGGGCATAAATTTATGGGGGTTGGGTACAGCAAAACAGCATTAAGCATTCCTGTGCGTGCTCACGTATCAAGATGCTTCTGCTGGGCTGTGTTTGCAGTCTGGGGGGAAAAAAGCGAGCGAGAGATGTCCCATCTCCAGCAAGGCTGCTACACAGCCAGTTGTTTTTCTGAAGGATCCCATGCTGTGTAAGCTACTGCACATAGCCCCATTCAGCTCCGTGGGTCCATACTATTTCTTTATGAAGCTAACAGCCATGTGTTGCCGTAATAGTGTGACCTTTTTTCCTCCGCTCTCTGTTTTTATTCCACTGTTTTTTTCTCCTGTTGGAGAAACATGAGTCCATTGACTTCACCAGTCCTGCTCTGAAATGTGTCAGCGAAATCCTCCCGGCTGGGCCCCCGAAGCCCAGCGCGTCAGGAAAACTCAGAGCTCTGCTTTGTTCGACACAGTTCAGACACATCCAAAAAAGGACAAGCTCTTCCCAACAGCAGTTGTGTTTGCAGTGCGTGGCTCTGGGGCTCTTTGTACGAAATGTAGCACATGGACTTTTCTAGGAAGATGTTGGGACCAGAGAACGTGAATCCCAAAGATCTGCAGGACAAGCATGAAGCTCTGTGCGTTGGGGCTGCTCGTTATGCAGGGAGGCACTCCTACCTCCAGTGGTGGCTAGCACAGCAGCAAAACATCCCTCACGTTCAGGTGCCTCTGAAAAGAAAAGTGTGCAGCCTGCCCTCACTCTGCTGGAACGGGCCCTGCCGGCGGGCTGTGGGGACACATGCTTTGTTCTGCACTTTCGTATTACTATTAAACCTGAATAATTCTAGGAAATTCAGATTCTCCTGTTAACGAGTAAGTGCTTGGGAATCAAGCTACTGGGGAACCAGAAACAAGCATGTGATGAAGTGCTCGAAAAATCTGATCGGGGGCTCGTCTGTGTGAGATGTCCATGAGCCGGTTCCTCGCTGGCTGCTCCACGCACGGTGCTCCCACGTCCTGGGACAGTGGTGGTCACGTCAGCCCCTGCGGGATGTACCCAGTGTGGCCTTCTGCTTTGGCACATCCACTCCATCTAGGCCCATTTGTGGCTTGCATACTGGTCGTTGCGCTCGCTCCTGATACTTTTCGTGTCAAGTAATCAGATGTTTCTCCCTGCATGTGAGGATATACCAGCCTGTTTCCTTTCTATACAGATTTATTTCCTGAAAGCTAGAGAAATTCAGGAGGTTGTTTTGCTTCCTTCATGGGCAATTCCCGTAATGGTAATGAAAGTATTACATTTAGACTTCAGACCTAATGTTGCAGTGAAATAAAGGGGGGCACTGCAAATTCGTGCCTCCTGAGAGCACTTTTTCAGGCTGTTTACTGAGCCAGAAAAGCAACACATCATTGGCTTATAGGCTTTGTATTTGAAAGTTTTCTTCCCAGACATAAAATCAGTTTGCTGTTGGGGCTTAATAGATGCTGTGTGTACGTGTGTGCGTGCATGTATATGGAGAAGGTGGGGTTTCTGGAGATGAGCATGTGTGCAGCTAATCAGGATCCAGAGCAGGGTCGCTTATGGGACTCTGCTTGTTTGTGATTGGTCTCTATTCTAATACCCATCAAAACAAACATGTTACAATCTGATCAAGAAGACTAATAGGGAAGGAAATACGTTATCTATTTTTTTAAAATTCTCTGTTCTGCAGCATGGAAGTAAATCACAAAATCTATGTTTGTACAATCTGTATGTCTGCAGTGTCCTGCAAAGCTATTTCAGATATGTAGCGATCTCTTCTGAGATTGAGAAGAGTTCCATCCATAGAAGCTCTTAACTAAACTAAAAAACTCAGAACAACCTATCTCACGTAATAACTGTGATTCAGTTACAGTTTCTGTTCCTCACTCAGGTAGGCTTCCCAGGTTAGAAACCCACCAAAAAAGCTCTGATTTATCCAGTGATAGGTTCATCAGTGATGTAGGGATATAATTCTCTGCGAGCAGCAGTGCTAATAGCTGCTGTGTTGCAATAAGCAAAACGAGGTGAAGGCTTGTCTTGGGAACATCATTAAATGATTTGCAGAAAAAAAAACATGTTGCAATTAAATGGTGAGATTACAAAACAATGTAGGTAGAGTAGCTACTTTAATGCCTTTTTTCACTGAAGCAATCTAGCTGAGCATCTGGCAGGAAAACAGTGCTTGTGATGAGGGAGTTCCCAGCCCAACCCAAAGCTAAGTGCTGCTGGCAGGTGGACGAGACCGACTGCTGGTGGCACGGCAGTTCTCGGGGGGCTGCTGCCCACAGTGGACGCAGGATGTCGTTCGGGACAAGGCTCAGCCGGGAGGTGGGAGGGGGGCAGGGGAAGAGGCGTGTGGTGGTCCTTCCAGCGGTTCTAGCGGGGTGTGGCTTGGCTCAGGGTTTCAAAAGTGACTGGTGACTGCGGGTGGATGGTCTGAGTGACCCTAAATAGCTATTCTTCAGAGAGCATTTTCAGAAACTTTGCTCTGTTCTACAATGTTCTCCAATATGGCACGCCATAAGCTGTAGTATCCAAAGTCGCTGATCACCACAAAGTCTTCTCTATGGGCAACAGGCATTTTCTGAATTCCCCTAAATGCAGTCTGAGTCACTAATGAGTTCAGATAAAGCTTTTTACCACTATATTTATTTAAATCCAATCACCGTTACATTTCCCGGAGAAAACCACTGCCAGCACCACCAGCAAGCAATACGTTGATTTTATATCAACAAGGCTGCCTTTGATTTTAGCAGCTATTTATTGCACATGTTCCCACCAGCCACTTTCTAATGGAATTTTAACAATTCACTAGGGTCACTTGAAGGTCTTGAGGAAGGAAGGGGAGATTTCATCTCGTATAGGAAATGCTTTTGTCCAACGGTGCCTTCAATTGCCATCATAAGTCAGTCAGATGGGTGTGTTACTACCTCCTGTTTCATACAGCTCGTGCTGGTGAATGTTGGGGGTTAATTTTCAAGGTGCACCTTGTTCTTGTTTCATGCAGCTTGTCCTGGCAATATATACACAGTTTCATCCCTGAGCTGGGAATTTACAAAGCAAGTGTGCCTGGACTCTTGGCGTATTCTGGGACTGTGCAGCAGTTTGCTGCTGTCAGCCTCAGGACGGATGAACCCTTGGTCTGGGTGCAGTACATCTACCCTTAAATTAAAAGAACTGCTGTAAGAGCTGGTCTAAATACACCTCTCTTTCTGCTTGCTTTCCTATAGAAAATGGCCTTTTTCATTTGAATTAAAATCTTGCGCCAGAGGAAAAATTTTTGGCTTGGTTCTACTATTTCCAGTGGTTTAACAAGAAACAACATGCAAAACATTTTTTCTCTGACAAAAACTACATGTTACCAACCTTCTCTGTATTCTTGTGTGTGAACTCAGCTCCTGAACTGTCACGAGCAAGATGGGAATAATGACTGAATATTTTCAGAGAAAATGTTAGTTTATCATAAAAATGGGAGGGATTAGTGCTTGGCTTGGTGCTGGTGGGTGTGCAGGCTCTGAGTTGGCCTATGCCCTGCCTCCAGCTCCAGGAGGAGCCTTGGCCAGCTCCGTGCCACAGCTGTCTCATTTCAGTATCGCTGCATGCACAGCAGTACCTGCAGGAGCCCTTCTGTTCCCTGTGCCCTCAGGACCTGCTGAAAAGCTCTGCGTGCACCTGATAGCTCCACGGGCTGCAGGGTCCTTAGGTATTTCTGAGGAGAGGGGAGAGCACCAGGCCTACTGAACATGGTCCTGGTGGGCACCAAGTGGAATGTGAGTCAGCAGCATGCCCTTGCTGCAAAGAAGGCTGATGGTATCCTGGGCTGCGTTAGGGGGAGTGCTGCCAGCAGGAAACTTCTTGACTGTGTGGGTGGCCAAGCAGTGGCACAGGTTGCCCAGAGAGTCTGAGGAGTCTCCCTCCTTGGAGACAGTCAAAAGCCGCCTGGAGGAGGTCCTGGGGCATCAGCTCTAAGTGCTCTTGCTTGAGCCAGGAAACTGGGCAAGGTGTCGTTTCCAACCTTAACCATTCTGTGGTTCTGTGATCTGTATAAATAGCAAAGCCACGCTTCTCTCTACCTCTTACACATGCATGATGCACATTACCTAAAAACCACAAGTAACGTAGCATTTGACATGTACCCGTAATTGAGCTGAGATTTAATCCGAGTGCTGTGGGTGTATCTCTTTGCATACATAATCCAGCAGGTAACAAAGGGTGAGGGAAACAAGCACTGTGAGTAAGTGGCAGCATCTGTCCCTCACAAACCATCAACTGCCTTGAAGAGAGTCAAACCTGGTGGATTGGCTGAGCCACTCTGGCACAGTTATGTGTTACGGCAAGGACCAGTAGCTGCTGAAAGGGAAAACGTATTTGTGTGGGGCTTCCTAGGTCCTTTGCAGGGGTCTGGTTTATATGCGTGAGTGGAAGTACCTACCCCATGTGGTGTAGTGAGAGGCAGCACCTTCTAGTCCATAAGAATTAAATGAGGCCTGGGCTTCCATCTTGGCTCCTCAGCTGACTCAACAGGTAATCACGAGCACATTTTGGCTTTTTCACACCAGTCTGCATTAGGAAACAATGGCTGAAAGCTGTCTTCAAGTCAGTCTTTTCCGTGTGTAGCAAAGTAAGCTTGAACACAGTTAAATCCAACCAAAGGACAAGTCGGAGGGTGTATATTCTTTTTGGAAATCCAAATACAGTTATGCTGTAGTGCTTAAGGGTAGTAGAGCCCACAGGAGCTGTAGGTGTGGCTGGTGGGCAGCAAAGGCACTTGAAGCAGAGCCCCGCTGCGAATGCAGGCATGGCCCGGGGACAAGTTGCTGGAGCTGGCAGCACTGCTGAATTTCTGGCTACCACCCGGCCTGGGTTTTTGGATCTTTACAATGGCACCACAGTTTCCTGTCACTATGGAAACTTTTTTTTTTTTTTAGGCACTGGTTTAAAAAAGTGAATTGAAACTGAAACTTGTGCCCTGTTCTCTCCTTGTTTTCCCTGATTCTTGGGTTCCCTGGGAGAAGCCGAAGGCTCCTGGAGGAAGGCCTGGCCTCTTTAAAACGAAAAAGAATTCAAAAAAGAATTTGAGTTCCCCTTCATGAGCAAGCCACAGATGAATCAGCAGACAGTTTTTCCACAGATACAGAGAGAAGCCACAAAAGCCATTAAGTCAGCAAGAAAGCCCCCAAAATATCTTGAAAGGAACCAAAACCAATCTCGGAACAACGCAGTGTGGTCCATCCAGCCCACCATTAGACAGCTCTCCAGGGTCAGCCAGAGGGGTATGTGATAAGATTGCATACAGAGCATTAAATAGCTTCAGGAGAAGTTTCTTTAAGTTTCTTTGTTCTTTACAGTCTTGCCAAAGCTTTTATATGCAGCCAAACACTAGTGTTTGATTAATAAAGGAATTGGGTTATAGCACGTGGGGTCTTTCCCATGTGTATGTGCTCTGCATACCTGGCTGCTGGACCTTTCAGAGGCTGATTCAAACCCAGCTGAGGTGCAAGTAACCAGAAAGGGCTCTTCTCTCTGTGTGTGGGCAATAAAAAGCTCTTTATCTTGGAGCCTACACCTACTGTTCAGACTTAACAGTGTTCATAACCTGCTGAATAGGTCTTACTTGGCTCCAGTGAGCCAGCCACAAGCAAAAAGCTGGCGGCCCTCTCACCACAAAAATCACACAAGAGACCTGCCTGTGGGTGCTGGTCCCAGGTGTAGGCTCACCCCAGTGGTGCAGCCCTCATTTTAATGGTCAGCATTTTTGTATCACTGTCCAGCACTAAAGAATCACACGTGAATCCTGACACTAGCACTTGTCACCTGGCAATCACAAAGTACTTGCAACCTGTATTTGTAGCCCCTGGAGGCATCACTGGAAGCCTAAAAGCCCTTTGCAGAGGCTCTGTGAAGACAGAAGCCTCCCACCAGTCCTGCTCCTTTACCAGTTTCATCACTGTGCCCATGTAAGTTCCCCGTGGGGCTCTGCTGCATTGGTGAGAAGAAATCGAGGGCTGGAGAAGTCCAAGAAGGGGCAAGGAGCAGCTGAGGTGCAGGAAAGGAGGCAGGGAGGTTTCCCAATAAACTTTGGTGCTAGATGGAATCCTTTCACACTGCCTTTTTGGGAGGAGCTCAGGAAGCCCTGCACAAGGCTTCCAACTGGCTGCCCAGTTGCAGCCCTTACAGACACCTAATTAGCAGGTGCCAGTGTCCAGGATGTGATTCAGAGTAATTAATTTTCATGTACAATTGGCAGAAGGAAATGAAGACTCCTCCAGAGAAGACACAGAAAGATAGATAATTAAAGAACTGGAAAGACAAGGCATGTTGTTTCCTTCTCTGTCTGAAATTTAGTCATCCAAACTCTTCTTCCTCATCATGTCCTGAAACAATAAATCCATGTCTCAAAGATGAAATGTAGGAACAAAAACGTGACAGCCCAGACAGTGCTGACTCAGTCCAAACTCATGTAACTGTAAATAAGCAGCTGGGCTTCCTTTTTCTGATTTGCTGGATTGCTTGGACCTCTCAAGCCTTTCCACCACCCCTTGCACTTACCGTGTCTGCATCTCATTGTGGAGCCCTCAGCTCTGCCAAGAGCCTACAAGGAATCCAGGAGAAGTGTAAGCGAGTCCACCTGGAAAGACGCTGGTGCAGTGAGGCGCCTGCCCATGCCCAGAGTTGCAGTTCAGAGCCAGCTGCAGAGCGCAGCGCAATTCCCAGTCCTGGTGCCAGAGGCTCCCCCTTGTCCAAGGCCAATGCACTGTTTCTGGATCCTTTGTGACGCAGTCGGGACTACTGGAGAGGACAGAGCCAGTGGCGGGAAGGCCCTTCTCAGCCTCAGGTGTGTCCAGGAACCCTTGGACCAAAGGCACAAGTTGGTGGCTACCAGCCCATGGTAGGGAGCCTTCTGCTCACATTTATTTGGGGGCTGTTTCGCTTTCTCTCCCTTAGGGTTTTCTCTTTTCTGGGGCATGCTTTCAGGCCCCAGGCACTTTGCCAGCATTGAAGTTCAGCACTGCTGGTCACACCATGCCCTGGCCTGGGAACGTGAGCTCTCAGCATCGTTGTTACAGCCTCCTCCACCACCCTCCTTCACTCACCAGCTAGATCTGCACGGCAGCAGTTTTCAACAAGCAAATGCAGACGTGCAACCATGTGCAGCAGCGCTTGCTGCTCACTGCCATCCAAAGCGTGTTTAGAAAAGAGAAACGAGGCAGGATGGACATCCAGCTCCTCTCAGAAATGACCACCTGTGCCAATGTATCAGGACAGGAGGAGCTGGGAAGTAGCTTAGCATGGCCACTGGCATTGCCCCCTTACCTGGAAGAACACTGTTTCTCTCTACAAATGTCCTAGATGCTGCAATACAGAAACACTGGCATCACTGCCCCTGTGCTTCACATATTTCCCCCTGCTAATCTGAAGGCCATAGCCTTGAATTTGCGCCAGCATTTTTTTCCCATAAATATCTGCAAAAAGCAGCCTGAAAGGTAGTGATTTCCTGCCGCTGCCCTTAGGTTTTGGGTTTTTTTCCCAAATTTTGGTGTACTACTGAGCCGTTAGTCTTCAAACTACTTCATCTTCTGTGATTCCCACCTCTTCACAGGGAGGACAACTGCTGCAAATAAAGGGCATGAGTGGCCTGATGCGAAGGGGAGATGCTGGTGCCAGTCCTTCCACCCTGGTGCACCAAGGCAGTGCACCGCAGTCAAGAGTGGAGTGAAGACAAGAGGAAGGGGCTGCCGCAGGGATTCAGGTTGCACAGCGCTGCAGTAGCACCCGGCTGGCACAGTGAGGCTGCCTCCAACCCACAGCACTCAGGTAGAGGAAGGACAGCAAGCTCCTCTGGGACTTTTTTCATCTCCTTCACAAGTATACCTTAAAAATGTCCACGTGCCTGTGAGCAAAATATCAAGGAACATTAGAAATAAGGTCAGCAGTAAACAAAACTGATATAACTAATGACTTTTGCAAGCAATCTCAGGTCCCAAGAAACATGATATGGTTACTGGTATTTCCCTTTTAGGGCGGCTGTCCCTCACTGCCTTACCAGAAGATTGCTTTAACAACAACTTTTCACTCTGGGAAATACTACCACAGCTGGACCTTGCTCATTGGACCATAGATTATCTATGTGATTTCAGCTGCTCTTCTGCTTTTTCTGTGCCTCACCTTATGCAGGATGAGATGGTTTAAATAAGGTTTTTTATTTAGACCATTGAAGGCTTAGTTAAAGAAGAAAACTGATTTTACATTTTTCCTGTCCCTATTAGTGACCAGCCTTGAAGTCAAGTCACTTCAAAATCCCTGTTTGGGCAGTTGAGAATTAGGCAGCATTTAGGAACTGGACTAAGAAAATGATTCAGAAAGCATGTTAGACTGCGCTCCAAATTCACTCTTCCTGAACAACTAAATAATCTGTCTTTGTAGGGTCACCTTCTGTAGTTCTGCTAGCTAGAAAGCTAAGCTGGCTTTCTCCTAATCTTTCTTCCACAGAGCAAAAAGAAGTGCAAACAGAAGACAGTAAAGATCAGCATACCCTCTAGGAGAAGTCCAGAGTGTTCTCTGCACTGTTGTCATTATCATTGTATCTGATACATTTTTCCTGCCTGGCACAAAGGAAGCTGTGTTTGTCACCAGAGTTCATGCGGTCCCTGAGAAAGGGCCAGCAAGTGGCCAAAGCATAAGGAACAATATATCCAGCGTAAATAACTGAATTAATCTAGGTTTAGATCGGGAGTAGGAGGATTACAAAGGTTTGAGAAACTGAAAGAAGAGGTTTGAAACTTCTTGTCATTGCTAAAGATAGAGTTTTGCAACTTTTTAGAGCTTTGAAGTTCTGAAAACTTCTGGATAGTTAGTGCTCATTTGTTTCCCTGAGGGGGAAACAGTCTGAAGACAGCAGTGTGGTTTTGCTATGGAGTAAACGTGCTGAGATCAGCCCATATCTCTGTCCAGAAGTGCTGACTTCAGGGTATACTGCTAAGTGCTTGCTTTTCGTCTCATGGTATCTCATGTGTTCATGCTGATGTGAAAAATACAGCTCTGCCAGCAGTTGAGGCTAACTTTGTCATTACACAACAGCATGTTATACTTTCCAGCAAGGACACTGCACTAGCACTAATGTCTTGTTTGGAGTAATTAATGGGAACAATGATTTGCTGGAATTGGTTTGGTTTTACTACACCTGGTCACAAACCACAATGGCTGCTTTCTAACAGCACCATGTAAACGGGGCAGCCAAAGTCACTGCAGGAAGTTGCAGTGCATCTAATAATGCTGAAAAGCTGAATGGCAGGAGGATAAGGAAACTTTGAGCCCTGTGAGATATGTATGTGTGATCTATTGCAAAGAGTCATCTTATCAGGGAAACTCTGGAAGGATTCATTCTTAGTCAGTGGCAGAGTCCATAACTGCTGCTGCGCAAGCAAACAGCACCAGGGTTGATAGAGACACCACAGAGTCAGCCCTTCCTTACAGATTAACGTTGTCCCTCCTGTAACGTTATCAGACAAGGCAATGATTGCAGAATATTGCATTTGTACAAATAAAAGTGGCATTGCACCTCAGCAGAATGAGAGGCATAGCTGCGAGGGGCAATGGTGTCAGACAGTAAGACTGCACTTACGTTATCTGGATTTAAGCCCCAGTTCTGCCACAAGCCTCCTGTTTGTCTCTCACTGGCTGTATCTTGGAGGGTGCACTGCACTTGGCATAGTACTGTTGTGATAAATGTAGCGTAAACTTCTGCTTTCCAGTGCTGTGCGGTGCTGTGTACGAAGCTTGCATTTCTGCAGCAATACCAGTAGTCTGATGAAGCTATCTGAAATAACAATAAAATACACAGTAAAACAGGTGTTTTCGTTTCCTGTCCACGACCCTTGCCTGTTAAAGTGTTTACAGGACACCTGATCGGCAGCCTGTTCAGGCTAATGAAAGTCTATGTATTCACCTCCATAGGCTTCAGACCAAACCCAATGACATTCATTACAAAAACAATTTGCAAGGAAGAAACAATGAAAAGAACAGCATAGCAGTGGAGGATGCAAAAGAGAAAGGTGGGAACAAAGCTCCATCACTTAGAACTGCTTAAAGGCTTTGTGAGTTAAATGACACCATAGTGGTGATGTAATCATAGTGACTATGATGATGAAAAATGAGATTTTGTATTACAAAAAAAGTGACTAGATTAGATTAAACCATGACACACTGACTTTTGAATGACTGCAAATAATTGAATTTATAGTAATAAACTAACCAAGAGAATGACTAACCTGTCGCTGAGAATAAAGTTGTAAGCAGAGAAGATGTAACGACTAGGGACAACCTTGCTAAAGCACAGACTCCAGGCACTATCTCAGCTGCTTTGGTCTAGCGCTGTGGCTTCAGCAGGCAGTATATTTGGCAGCAGTATCAGTGATTGTTATTCTCCCTCCCTGCTCCTGGGGGACGCTCCGTTTCACCCCCTTGCTGCTGCCTGCCTGTGTACCAGCACAGACTTCGGTACAGCTTTTCCATGAAGCACGCGGGGAAACGGAGCCTGCTTTCAAGCACGGACAGAGGGAAACAAGGAAACATCTTTTGCTGGGTTATTTTTTGTTGCAGATTGACCCCCCTGATCTGGCGCTGAGCATGGGCTCTCAAGTGTTGGTATTGACGCCAGAACCAGGACAGCACAAGGTGAGGAGAAACGGGATGGCTGGTTCGGGCATGGGGCAGAGGCTGCTGGGGCAGCCCTGAGGCACCAGCCAGCCCTCAGCATTTCGAGTCAGCTTCTCCGTTGCCAAGAGTTCAACAAAGATTTCACACCATCTGAAGATCACCAGGAATAACCATTCTTGGGTTTCAGCTTGTTTGTTTGATTTAATGCAGTCAAATGGTGTTTTTACAGTAACCATTTGCTTTAAAAATTGTTTAACCTTGTAGGAAGCGATGGGGTGTTGATTACCCATTCACCAAAATTCAGCAGTCTGAATATAAATTCTCGTCACACTCCCATTCCTAGCATGTCATTATTCCAATTAGGAGAATGCTTAAGATATTTAAATAATCTCCCATTCAGCTACATGTATGAGAAAATGCATTCACTCAGTACAATAATGCAATTGTGCCTTTCCTCTGAGATGGCAAAGGAGGGCTATTGGAGCCATTTTGAGAAAAGCAAAGGCAGGCAGACAGACTGGGCACAAGAAAACAGAAAATCAGATAGCAATCGTGAAAAAAAGCCCCTCTGCATTCACAGCAGAAAACAAAGCCGACAAAGCAAACTGTGTGAGATGAGAAACCACTGCACTCCACTAACCAGAGAAATATGTAGATCTGGGCTGACTTTTTTTCAAAACAGACAAGAAAACCGAGCGTGAGCGGACCGATGCTCTTCTGACTTTCGCTGATGCAAATCAGGAGCATCTGTGCTCAGGTGACGCATTTCAGCACGGGTACACTAAAGTAAAAATGGTTTAAGTCCAAAAAAGGTGCAGGCCCAAAACAGTAAGTGCAAAACCTGGCCATCAGCCCTGGTACTCAGTGATAGCCCTGATATTTTTGTGGCACTGTTGTAAAAACCACAAAGTCCCCACGACCATTATTGGCAGCACGGACACTGGACATATACTATACAGCCAAGAGACAGCAGCAGAGGAGGTCTGTGTTTAACCAGAAAGAATTCAAAGACATTTTTATGGTTGTTTATGTTGATTTGTTCTATAAATATTGAGACAGGATTCCTTTTTGGCCAGTCTGAGGATCTGATGAATTTATTTTTCAGTTTCATTTCTGTGGCTGCAAATTGAGAGGTGACTTCGGGGTAATACACAGCGGCCACAGCTGCTAAAAATAGACCACAACAGCGCAACACATACAACAGTGTTTCACCACCACACTCCCGTATACCTCAGCTCTTTAAAGCCCCTGCACATGGCCAGGTTCACGTATTCAGGGGCAAGTTAAGCTGCTCTGGCTGTGAATTACCCTGTGCACAGCAACATGGGGAAGGAGACCAGACAAAAAGAGCAATGAGGAGGATGCATCCCGAGACACATGGCTGAACGCTGCCCCGTCCCACAGGGATGGGAGGGGAAGCGCTTTCCCTTGGGAAAGCCAGCATTCCAGCCTTTTCAGTGTTGCACGGCATTATTTTCAACTGCAAACAGTTATTAAAATAGCAGCCTATAGGATCAAGACAGAGAAGGAAGAAAAGGTTGTGATGGGAATCAGAATGATGTGGTTCTGGTGGATTTTTTTCTTGTGAAGTCGCAAGCCTAGAAATAAATCTTGCAAAGCAAAGTAAAAATTCTCCCCTTTCCCACAGTGGGCTGCAGCCTTTTTTACCCTTAAAGTTTTCAGACCACCAGGTGCAAAGAGCCCCTGCAGAAGAACTGTTAACTCGCTGAGGGGTGAAGTCACCTCACCTGAGTTGTTGAACCCAGGGCTCTGCCACACAGGCTCTGGCCCACCCTGCAGGGCCAGGGGAGTTCTGAGCGAGGTCATCAGCAGGCACCCCGAGCCCAGGAGCTGCCAGGGCAGTGCACCAGTGCCCCGGGGGCAGCTCGGAGAGCAGCCTGGGGCCTTTCCAGCTGCACTGGCAGAGGCAGAGCCAAGGCTTTGCCCACTCCCTGCCTGGGTAACTGAGCAGAAGAGGTGGCCTGGCTGGGGCAGGAGAGCTGCCACTAGGGCAGAGTGTTGGGCCAAGGGGGACAGGACAGCTACAGGAGGTGGGGATGAGGCTGGGGTAAGTCAGGAAAGGGCTGAAACGGCAAGGGAGGGAGTGTTTGATCTGGCACACTCCAAAGCAGAAGTGTGGGTGGCAAAGTGGGCTTATAGCTTTTCTTCTACTGTTCCATTAACTTATTTAAGCATAGCACTTGCCTTAAAAGTCTGTGGTTCCTGTATATTTCACAGGCCCTGTGAAATATACTGGCCTTGCCCCGTTAATGGGACCTGCTGCCTCAGAAAGCAGATTTTAATATTGCAGCTGGGAGCAGTTTCAGGACTGGCAAGAAAAGGTCTGGGCAACATCACCCTGCCTAATGACACGGTTTATACCATTCTGCTTAGTGTTCTCTTTCTCAGACCAGGAAATGAACAAGAGTTCAAAGAAAGAACACAAAGAGTTTGGATGTATGCAAGGAAAGTCAACATTTATAAGCTGAAAGGATACAAGCAAGTAGGGTGGGGATTCAGCAGAGATCTTTGCCATTAACAGTCTTCCCTCAGTTTTTTAAAGTGGCACCTACCTGAAGTTACTCATCCAGGTAACTTTGTTGATAAGATCAGCAGCAGATAGCCAGTGTTTCCTTCCTTTCTTATCCTGCCCCTGTCCTCCTCATTGCTGGGGAGAGGCAGAAGTCTCCTGGCTGGCAGAGGGGAGGCCAACAGGGTGGCACTGCCTGACAGCCCAGCAGTGTGGCAGAATGAACATGGAAGGAAGGGAAGGGCTCTGAAGCTCACGAGGTGAGCAACACAGTGTATCTCATGATCCGCCAGGGCAGGGCTTTAGTTTTTTAGCTGCCTCTATTTAGGATCTTAATTTTGAATTTAGGGTCTTTCATGTTGTGCTTATGGCAGAAACTCAGCAATCATGCAGTACTGCAGGTCCAGCTGAAGTCCCCTCTTCACCCTCTCCTTCCTTGTGTTTTTCTCCCACGGCAGGGATCTCCATCCACCTGCCAGCAGCTGCTCTGAGATCCTGTGGGATCACTGGAACACTGGCAGGGCCAGGGCCAGAGCCCTGGTAGAGAGAGATGAGAAACATTCAAGGCATGGGGAGAATGTAGCCCTACCTATTCGTGACATATTTGACACTGTGTCCCATTCCTCCTAGGCAGCCGTTTGTTCCTGTCTGTCTGTCCAGCTACTGCCGCCGAAGCCATTCCTGCTGTATCACTTCCTGCATGCGGACCACATTGTGCGGAATGTTTGTGTTCTGGATTAGTTCAATGGAACTGCAATACAACCTGCAAGACAGCTTCCCAGCTGGTAAATTGTGTTTAAACAGGGGAAAACAAATACACTTTCTTGATGCTCCAGCCCTTCTATATCTGGTTGCTTAGCATTGCTCCTATCTTCTGCCTGCTTTGCAGTGCTTCAGCAAAATTGCCAAACAAGCTGGCCAAAAATCAATTGAACAGAGATCAGAAGAAAAAAACAAATGAGATATAACAGTCACTGATGGGTTACACAGGCATATCAATTTGGCAGCTAGTCAAACTCCTCGAAGCAATCAGCTGTGCTCATTAAATGTCAGAGTTGTGAATTTGCCCCGAGCATTATCAGCAAAGGCTTGAAAGTGGCCCAGCTCAGTTGAAAGAGATTTTCTCCCCTGAATTTCAGGTAGATAGGTGAATGATATGTCAATAGCAATTCCATACCCCAGTTTTAGCTCCAGAATCTGATTTCAGTGCCACAAAGCCAAGCTATAAACTTTGGGGGGAGGGGAAGGGGGGGGTGTTTGACATGGAGGGTTCAAGAAGCAGCAAATTTTCTGTATACACTCAAACTTAGAAAGAAACATACTGCCGTTACTGGGTTTGGTTTTCTTTAGTATCACAGCAGCTGATGTGTTACGTGACAATTGCCAGGAGCTGACATAAAATTGAAGACACCTAGAGTGAGGAAGAGAAGACCTAATTATTCCAGAGGTCAGCAAAGAAGGAGCAGTAGCTCCCTTCCCTGCTGCCCCTGCTGCCCCTGCTGAGCAGAGCAGAAATGGGCCGTGGCCAGCGCCGGCTGCCAGCACAGGGAAGGCTCCCCACTGGCTTTGTTTCTCTTCTTTGCACCTCAGCTTCCTGCTGCTTTAGGTTCAAAAAGCATAAAATAGAAGACCCAATGGCTTGCTCATTTATGTAGGCTTTGGGAAAATTCTGGGGAAAGAGTTTAACACACTGTGTAGACATTGGGAATGTTATCCTTTTTTTTTTTTTTTTTTTCATCTGACAGAGGCCTCAGTGGTGATAGGTTTTTAAGCCAATTACTATTATTCAGAACTCTCTGTGGAAATCAGTGAGATCTCCCACAGACAAACCAGCTACCCAGTATGACCTAGGTTGTGAAATTATCACTTGGCTAAGAGCTTTGCCTCACTAACGACCTTGAGATATGACCTTTAATTTTGAAGGTGTGACTGTATAAACAAGCCATCACAATTTGTCTGCACTGTGCTCATCACAAAAACCATTCACACAGAAAGGACCTGGAGGTAAGTAGCAGGCAGACACCATTCTTGTGACACTCAGACTTGGTGGTTTCTCTGAGGACATGAGACTTTCTTACCCTACCACAATGATGGAGAAGGGGGCTCAGTTTGGGAAGGGAAGAGGCTTAATAAGAAATCTCTGGGTAGAGATCCTCTGTCCCACTGGTAGCCGGGATGCCCAGCTGTGTGGCTGGGGTCCTGAGCACTTTTCAGGCCCCTCCACAGGAAAGTCTTTGCCTGGGATCTTCATGTACTTGGCCATTACAAAAACGTTCAGGAGACAGGTGGTCCTCTGCTTGCGAAAGGGATACTATTGCTCCTGGGTTAGATGGGAGTCACAATCAGCCTGACTAATGCTGCCTGCTTGTATCGCATTTCAAAACATCCAAATAAATCAGTGCCCTTCACTCCCAGGCAGAAGGGCTTGTGGGTTTGAATTGAGATTGGGAGAGTGGCTGGCTGGAGGAGACCTGCAGACCAGCTAAGCCAAGCGCTGCTGAACAAGTACATGAGGAGGTTTCCTGAGAGCGAGGAGTTGATGTCAGACACTGCATTCCTCTAGCACTGAACCCAAAGGGAACCAGCATCTGTCATTCTACTGCTCAAACACAGCCATGCACCATCAGGAGGAAGTGGCATTTATTAGGTGAATGCTGAGTAGGATTTACGATGTATATGAGAGTGTTATTTCAGGTATTATTTGCCAGAAAGGAGAGTATCAGTTCCCCACCTCTAACATACAAGTTTTCAGGAAAGAGTTAAAGTTGTAGATGCAGTCTCAAAATCTGCAGCAAATTCCACCTTATTGTTGGGTCAGCAGTTTGCCCGATAAAGGAGCCCTGACCTCACCTGCAGTGGAAAGTCCAAAGGTATCTGCAGAAGGTTTCACCATTGTTGACCAAAAAGCAGAAATGCAGGAATCTGCATAGGGAGGTAGCCTGGGAATACAGGCCGAAAAGGAGGGACGTGGTGGAGCCCTCCGACTACCAATAAGATAGCACGTTGCAATGCCCCTCAGCCATCTGAAACCCCATCCAAAGGATTTCTCCTGGAGTGACATGAACTGAATCTTGCAGAATCTAAGATTCAGTGCCACAGCTGCAATGCTTCCTCCCGTCCCCCTGATGCTGGAGAAAATGTCTATTATATGTACTGTTAAAGCCTGGATTTCCTGTACAGGGGAAGTCTTCATGTCAAAAAGCATAGAGAATGCTTTAAAGAAGGAGCAAAATGTGCTCAGATTGTGAAGCAGCTGATCTAAAGCCAGTGAGACCCTTAGGGAACCCTGGCCCACAATAGTTGACATCTGAGGCAGGAAATGATGGTTTATTTAACTAACTGAACTGAAAACTGCCAGGGAATTTAAACAAGGGAAACGGAATTACTGAGGGCAGCATTTAGCTAAAAGAAAGGAGGCTGAAACTCCTATGTTTCTACTAATGAAATACTAAGAGACATTTGACATCTGTAAGTGGTAGTGGCCTCTGCTTTGTGATGCATCTAGAAGACAGATCAGGTGGGCAAAGGATCCCCAGAGGGTGTTCCTGCCTGCTCAGCACAGCTTCTTGCAGTGTCTGGTGCTTCACCACAAAGTTTTCTGCCTTGAAGTTTCTGAGATATAATGTCACAATTCTGGCACTAGGCTATTCTGCTCCTAAATATGCATGATGTTTTCCAAATGCTTCAGTAAAAATACTTTCGAATGTATTTGCTAGTTAACAAAACAAAACAAAAAAAAAACAACCCAGACATTTTTGTCTGACATGACTCATCAAGTGGTACTCAGGGGAAAAAAAAAAAAAAAAGGGGGGTTTGCAAAGCAAATCTGGCTTGGCCAGAGCCCAGCTGATCTCCAAGCAGAACTTCTGCAGGTGAGGTGCTCAGTTCACGATCTCCCCTGGCTTTGTGCACCAGGGACGTTCCCCGTGGCCCAGGTTTCTCTCCCTGTGCATCCCTCCCCCTGCCTCCCTCCAGCCCTGCTGAGGGCCAGGGAGTCAGTCTTTCAGCCCTGGAATTTGTTGTCCCTGCTGCACTTCAGCCCATTTAACAGGGAAAATGGCAGGTAGCCGTCCTTCTGCAGAGCAGTGACCTTAACCTCCTTCTCCGGCCCGCTGGGAGGGCAGAGTTCAATGAACAGTCTGGCTGCTCTGCTGAAAGCCATGGCCTTAGGGGAACTAACATGTTGTTGTTGTTGTTGGGTTTGCTTTCAGCTGAACAGTTCCCAGCCAGCTTCATTGTGCAATTGCACAAACACCGGTGCCAGCACAAATAAGGGATGATGAAAAGCCAGCACTGCAGGCAGACCAGGTTTCTTCCCTCCGCTCTGCTAGCTCAGCTAGCTGAGGGCATCCGGCTGCTCCACGAAAAGCTTGATGTTACAACGGTGAATGTAAAAAGCCTGCGAGATTATTATTCAGGTTCTCCCGCCATTCTGCACAGATCCTAACATTGCCTTGCTCCTCCCTGTACTGCACTTTGCTTACTTTCCGTGTGCTGTGTGCTTTTTAAATATTCATATGGCACTATCTGGAGGAGAGTGCTTCAGAGGGGAGTGAGTCTATAACACCAAATCACTTCCTGCTGAGCGCCACCGAATCATCGCAACCTTGAACGATCGATCGACTGAGTTTGTGTTATTTGTGTTGCCCTGAAGGCTACATTTCGAAACTTGAAATGTATGGATTAGAAAAGCTGACAACTCATTCTGCTCAGGCTGTTTAATAATGCTGCACAGACCTTGTTTGAAAAGCTTGCTTTCAAGAGAGGGAATATATCCAGCTTGCAGAGACCAACTTCCTTCTCAGCTACAGTGACTAAAGATAGTCTTCCAAATATTTAGAAACTGATTTAAGCTAACAAAGTCAAAGAAATAACTGTTAAAACTCAAACTCCTCCTTGACAGTCTGTTTGTAGTTCATCCAGTGGTAATAAGCCAGATTCTTGCCTAGAATAAATGGGCGTAAATCCACTTAAGCCATGCAAGAATGTTGATTTATGCTTGCTACAAATCTGACCTTTATTTCAGTATTTCATGGTAAGCTCCAATCCTCTTTGCACTGCTCATTTATTGGAATGGAATTAGATTTACCAAGGTATGCTCAGACAAAATGGATTGCTTTTCTCTTACATTTTTTGTACCTGGGATAAAATGGTGGTCTATTTGGCTGAAAAACTGTGAATAAGATAGCTTTGCTGGAGAAAGTCAGCAGTGATGGCATCATTCATTACAGTGCCACAGATTGTTTATTCTCAAGGTTGCACCAAATGAGTAAAAAATGCTCCACAAATTACAAAGCCCTTCCAAGAAATCTGAGATGAATCTGAAGAATGGAGGTTGAAATATGTTTAACTAACAAACAGCTGCATAAAAATCCAAATGTATGAAGCCACATGATTTGCTGAAGATGTACTGAAATGAAAATACTGTTTTGTTTGCTTAATGGAAACTGCATTGCTCCTTAACCCCTACACAGAGGCTCAGCATACTGCAAGATACCAGACTTAGCAGAAGATGATAATCAAAAATTTATTTTATTAGTTTTAAATACAATACTCTTGATTTTTTTACTATACTAGCTGCATGGTAAATACAGTTTATCACTGCAGAGAGCCATGCTGAGAAAACTGCGTGTGAGATTACAGTACTGTAAAGTGCTCAGTATGGGGGCTACACTCAGAAGACGGAGCTCATGTAGGAGGCAGAAGCTGAGTTCTGTTTCACAGGTAACATCTAATGGTGCTGTATTCAGTCTGCACTAGGTTTTGATTAGTTTCTTGATGTTTGAAGTGTTAGTTTGCAGTGACTTGTTTACAGCCTGGCCAGCAGACTTTTCTAACGCAGCAGTACAGCCATAGGGGCAGGACAGAGAACGAGTGAGGCTGGTATGAGCAAGGTATGAATGGCAATGTACGAGTGCAAGATCATCAAGGCACAACAGGAAGTGGGAAAGGAGCAGCGTGGGCAGATCTTTGAGGTCCCTTTCAACCCAAACCATTATATGATTCTATGATTCTATGTGCCAAAATCATGTCACTGATATCGCAGCACACACTGCTCAGCTTCTCAGGGCACCTGGCTCTGGAAAACCTCAGGCTGCCTCCTGGTGGGCCTCCTGGTGGAGGCAACTCGACTCCAGCCGTGTGTCATAGAATCACAGAATCATAGAATCATTTGAGTTGGAAGGGACCTTTAAAGGCCATGTAGTCCAACTCCCCTGCAGTGCACAGGGACACCTACAGCTGGGTCAGGTTGCTCAGAGCCCTGTCCAGCCTGATCTTGAAGGTCTCCAGGGACAGGGCTTCCACCACCTCTCTGGGCAACCTGTGCCAGTGCTTCACCACCCTTAGTGTAAAAAACTTTTTCCTTATATCTAATCTAAATCTTCCCTCTTTTAGTCTGAAACCGTTTCCCCTTGTCCTGTCACAACAGACCCTGCTAAGGTGTCTGTCCCCTTCTTTCTTGTAGCCCCCCTTTAGATACTGAAAGGCCACTGTCAGGTCTCCCCGGAGCCGTCTCTTCTCCAGGCTGAACAGCCCCAACTCTCTCAGTCTGTCCTCACAGGGGAGGTGTTCCACCCCTTGGATCATTTTTGTGGCCCTCCTCTGGACGCGCTCCAACAGGTCCATGTCCCTCCCGCACTGAGGACTCCACATCTGGACGCAGCACTCCAGGTGGGGTCTCACCAGCGCAGAGCAGAGGGGCAGGATCACCTCCCTTGCCCTGCTGGCCACGCTTCTTTGGATGCAGCCCAGGATGCGGTTGGCTTTCTGGGCTGCGAGGACACACTGCTGGCTCATGTCCAGTTTGCCGTCCACCAGTACTCCCAAGTCCCTTTTGGCAGGGCTGCTCTCAATCCTTTCATCCCCCCGCTCGTACTGATAGTGGGGATTGCCGCGACCCAGGTGCAAGACTTTTACACTTGTCTTTTTTGAACCTCATGAGGTTCTCCTGGGCCCACCGATCGAGCCTGTCTAGGTCCCTCTGGATGGCATCCTGTCCCTCAGGCGAGTCAACCGCAGCACACAGCTTGGTGTCATCTGCAAACTTGCTGAGAGTGCACTCGATCTCCCTGTTGATGTCATTGATGAAGATGTTAAAGAGGGTCGGTCCCAGTACAGACCCTTGAGGGACACCACTCATCACTGGCCTCCATCCAGACGCTGAGCCATTGACCACTGCTCTCTGGATGCGATCTTGCAATCAGCCCTTAACCCATCAAATCCGTATCTCTCCAATTTGGAGAGAAGGATGTTATGAGGGACCGTGTCAAAGGCCTTACTGAAGTCCAGATAGATGACATCAGTGGCTCTTCCCTTGTCCACCAATGCCATTACACCATCATAGAAGGCCACACGGCCCTTGGACCTGTGCTGTAGCTTTGTCTTCAGCTGCATGGTGGTGGCTGAATGTAAACCTTGGACCTGTTTTGCAGCCTTGTCTCGTCTTTCCCTCTGGTGCTGTCTCCTGCTACTCCTGGATAGACCCTGGAGCTGATTCATTAACCTGCCTTGTTTGGACCCTGGACCTCATTGATTTACCTTGATGGGACTGTTGATGGACCCTATTATCAGTATCCAGCTCTGAGGGACTGCACCCAGCTGGTGAAGGCACTGCCTGTGCTGGGTCACCATTGACTCATACCACAGGGAGTCCTGGCCAGGCTACACGGCCACGTACATCTCCATCTTTGTGCACATGAGAGGAAGAGTGGGATCAGTCTGTGAGAGAACGTATGAGTGAAATCAGTTTAAAATAAAATGGACTTCCCTCTCTAAGCAGTTTTGCATTGCACATTGCTATATTTGTTAAACATAAGCAATGGAAATAGTTAACATAGTACGCTAATCTGATGGAGACGTGCAGGTGTGTTGTGACCTTGATTCCGGAGCTTGTTCCCTGATAATATGCAAAAGAGATTGGATTCGTTAATATTGGAGGGTGGAGGGACTTGGTAATCTGGACATGAGTTTCATCAAGAGGGGAGAGGCTGAGATGAGGAGGTGGAAGAGTCAGAGAGGGGAAAAGTTTCAAGAAGCAGTTCATTTTTTAGGTTACTTTATTTTAGCAGCTTGTTATATTTTTATTTTCACATATGATATGATAGAGATCTGTAAAAACAGCCAGGATCCTGACTTTCAGAAATGCCATGGTCCCAAAAACTGAAGTAGATCTTCCAGTCAGGCTCTCAGCACTGTTTGGGAAACAAATCCAAATATTTCAGTTGCAAAGAAGATGCTTTGGCTCCCGAGCAATATGAGAAAATGTACGATCAGTTTGATCTGCTTCAGATGCCACAACCATCTGCAACTGCATGTGGCAAGCACGCATTTCTCAGATCCACAGGCATGTATGATTGCAAAGAGTGTTGAATACTTTCAGTAAAATAGATAAACCTTTGCTATGCTCTTTTTGTTATTTAGTTATCTCTCAGCAGCTCTCTGTGAACAGATCTCCTCCTTGTAGTCTGTGGAGCTGGAAGCCCACCGTCAAGCAATGCAGAGCCTTTCAAGGCAAGACGTTGTGTACAGAAGTGCCTGACAAGCAGCCAGCACGAACAACCACGGCTGGCACCAGAGAAGGGTCACAGATGCTCGTTCGAACATGCGATGGTGCAACACCGCCGCATGCTGCAGGCGCCAGCTGCTGCTCTGGTAAAGGCACCAGCGCCATCTGCCTTCGCAAACCCAAACTAAAGCAGGGGGCACAAAGGAGTAAAAGCTTGTAGAGGACTTCATCTCTCCCTGCTCATCGGGGACTCCTATGGGCTAGCGCCTAAATTTCTAGACTTCAGCTTTGTAATCTCCATCGTTGTTCTCAATTCTTACGTGTTTCTTTGCTCCTAGGTAGAAAGAACAAACTCCTGTGGCCAGTCACATGAGCTAGCATGCAGATGCCGCTGCACTTGATGCTTCTGGGGATGGGGCCTCCCGTGTGATACAGGGACAGAGAGAGACTCCTGGTCAAAGTAACTCTACAGCCAGCACCTACACACCCACCTCTGTATGTGCATGCATGTGTTCACAGCTGCTCAGCAGTGCTATCTAGTTCTTTCTGTGCATCTGAAATACAATTTGCACATACTAAGAATTTGTGTTCCATGCAAATACTTCGTCTTTTAGTTGGGAACTCAGAAGAAATGCAGACAGCAGCTTTTGGTTCAGAGCAGCTTCTAGGGCAGAGAGCTTCCTAGCACTGAATGATGGATCAGCTGGAAATGGCTTGTTGAACTGGGACAGTTGTCTCCCAGTCCAGGTTTTCTTATCTGGGATGTCCTCCCCAGAGGCTCATGTTTCTCAGCAACCTAAGTCAGCCTAATCCTCATCACAGAGGAAAGCCTTTGTTGCTTTGCGGCCTGTCCTGTGTGTGTTGTTTGACTTATTAACACAATAACATCTGGGCACTATGTTTGCATTTCAATGTTTTCATGCTGCTTTTTCACAGTTACTGTGATGAGGTGGTTTGGTGTTTTTTTTCATTGCTTTCCTTCAGTAACTTTGGGAAGGAGGATGTTCTTGTAAAATGTTCTTTTCATTGCAGCTTGTTTCCATAATTCTTATTAATATCTTGTTTGCTTAAACCATTCTATGTACTATCTATATATGCACATACTGTAGGCAGTTTGTTTGTGTATTTCCTATATAACTAATTTCTGTGATTTTTTTTTTTTTATATATTTAAGCAACAGGCACTTTCAAGATACTTTAGCTAACTAAACTATTAAATCAACTAAACAACTAAATTCCATATAGTTGCTTTTATATATATATATTCTTATTTCTCCTCTGGCTTAGAGAACACTTTGCAAATACAGGTCTTCCTTCAGCTGTTGTTATTCAGCCATAATTCAGTTCTCCACCCATTGACTTCAGGGTACATTGCTGCTCACATGTAGTCTCAGAGTGCTACACGGCAAACTGTTTGTGCAAGGCACAAATGTATTTGCTTGCACTTCTGTCTGCACCAGAAAGTCTCATAGTCCTTGCTTTAAGCATGAAGCTGAAAATTGTCCAGGGGAAAAAAAAAAAAAAAAAAAAAGTTATTTTGAAATCTCTCTCAAAGACAAATGAAGTTTGTTTCTTGGTATCTTATGTATTTCTTTCCCAGTGTACAGCAATTTAAAAGCAATGATTACTCTGGATTTGAAATATGCATTGTAGAGCGCTGATGGTTTTAGATCACCTACAGGGGAATTCATGTTCTCTGAATTTAGTCTGTCTAGCTTGCATTCCTGTGTGAGAAAGCTGTGCCCCTTCCGTGACCAGCTGAGCCATGAAACAATGAGTTAAACCTTTCTCCACTAACACATTTAAGTACCTAGAAGATAGCAAGGATACAAGTAGCAGTGAGATTACATTGTCTAGGATAAACCATGTCAGACAAGCTAACTTGCCACACTGACTAGGTAACTGCTGCTGTTTACAGCAGAAAAACCACTGATGCAGGTATCTTGGTTTTAGGAAGACTTCAAACACTGTCTCACAAGGAAGTTGCAGGAAATCACAAATGGACGAGTGCACAGTTGGGTGCGAAACTGGACTTAGAGAGTATTCAGCAAGAACACTTTGCTAGCTTGAACTCTGAACTCTGCAGGAGTATTTCCACAGCACCAATTTGGTATTTGCATTAAATAGTTCAGATGGCATAAAAGAAAAATTGTTTACCAGACCCACCAGCTAGGAGGGGCAGCAAGTGTTGGAGGATATGCCCAGGACCACAATGAAGCTGGTGAAGTACAGTCAGGGGACAGAAAGTGATCTGAAGGACATGCTTTCTCTCTCTGCTCCTGGCAGAATTACCAGCATCCCAGATGCAGGTTGTGGAATTACTTGTCAGGTGGCATCTCAGTATAAACAGAGTTGGTGGTAAGCATGGATCACAAACCAAACTGGGGTCAGCCACGTCACACCTTCACAAAAAAGTCAAATAGCACCAGGGGGGGATATCAAAAGGAATACTGTTTGACAGGCAAATGAAGCTGTTCTTCTGCTGTGCTTGGGGCCAGTAAACATTCAGGTGGCACGTTGTACTCTGCTTTGGCTAGAACAGAGAATTAGATGCCTCATGAGGAAACACTGGTGGAGTTGGAGTGGTTTGCCCTAAAGAAGGGGAGACCTGGAGGGGTGTCCCTGAAACTGCACGTTGTATTTCTAAGGTAGAGGGCAACAAACTCATCTGATGAAAAGGCTCAGTGGGCAGCTGAGACCGGTGTTACACGCTAGAAACATCTTTCTCATGGTGCAGCTAAGGAAACAGAGGGAGAGATTATTACAGGGTACGACAGCCTCATTTTGTTAGTTTTCAAGTGTGGACTGGACACGTATATGTCAGAAATGACCTAAGCATAATTGATCCTGCTGTTTGGGCAGCAGGAAGGAAGGAGACACTTCCCAACCCTGTTTTTCTGATATTCCTGTTTGGAGCGGAGGGCCATAATTTAGACACCTAAGTTAGATGTCTAAATTACACATTATGAATACTAGCTAATTATCATCCTGAGGCTCTTGCTTTCCATTTCTATTTAATATATCATTAGGAAATCTTAGTAGTCAATAATTTAAACCCAGAGTGGCTATAATGCAGGCTGGCACCATGCTATGCAAACTTTATTTCTTCAAGCCTGTGTTTTCCAAGTCCTGGGCTTCTTTTGAGCATGTAGTGCCAGCTCTGCTAACATCTGAATGGCTTACGATCTCGAGACCTGTCTGCTGGACATTAGGATGACGCAGTTTATCGAATAAAGGCTTTATTGGAACATTCATTTAACTTACTGCAGAAAGGATGACGGATGAAAAGGGGGAAGGATAACTCACACAATATTATTCATTCTGAAAATGCTAAAACTCAGGCTCGGAACAGTCTTTGATATTTGACCTCTGTGGATGGTCTGTAATTAAGTCTGTAATCCTCTAAGCACTTAAACACAACTTAAAAGTTAATAGGATTAGTCATATGCTGAAAGCGCGTGTGGCTGGTGCGCAAAACTGTTGGATACGGCTGATCAAAACACTTGTGACAAAGACATTTTTCTGGTGGAATACTGTATTTTCTAACCATTTCTAATCCTAAGTAATTTCCTGATGAGAAGATGTTTAATAAAAATGAAACTTAATGAAGTTCTTGTTTGAAAAAGTGTTGTACACAAAAATAGTAGAACAGTGAACTTTTTCTGAGGCAGAAGTTACAGGGTTAGGGGAGGTTTGAGAGGGGTTATTGTGGTTTTCTGGAATATGTAGGTTTAAATTCCCTAACATACAATTCTTTCAAAGCAAGTTTGAGATTAAGCATGCACAGAATCAGGTCAGACGGTTACAAAAAGAGGAACAAAAGCTTTTGATCTTTTTTTCTTTAGCAGAAATATATCAGTTTGGCTTAAAAGCACAAAAGTCCTTCCTTCTCTTGTCCCTGACAGACTAGCTGTTCTTGGGAACCCTGGCAAACTTAGTCCAGATCAGATCATCACATTGTGAGCATATGAAAAGATTACAAAGAGCAAACGTGATTTGGGAAGCAACTTGAGGTACAGTAAGGACAGGCAGACACGGCGCTGAGGTTCCCATTTGTTGTTGCACATCTGCCAGAAAGAGAACCTAGAGCACATCGAGGCATCGTGCTGACACGTTACGTGCCAGATTTGGGTCGTGTTGCCATTTACACCGTGGGTGCAGCCTGGGAATCCTGACACAGCTCAGTCATTTGGTACCGCCCTGTGAAACGCCTGCTGCAGGCACACACGCCGTGACAGCACTTCTCCCACTGGTAATAACGCAGATGTAAAATCCCCTCTGCTAAAGGATGTGTGGTGTCACAGCACTGTCACATACAGGAAAAGGTAACAACTGTGGTTAAAGGTTTCCAAAAAGTGTCACACAGTAAACAACCGCGATGCCATCCCCTGGCCTGCTCTGAAGTCCTGTTTTAGATGCAGGGAGAGATTTCCTCTGCTCATCCTCAGAGTTACAGTCAGCAGAATGAAGACTGTGTTTAGCCAAGTATTCCTGCCAACTCCAACACAGACCAAAGCAAGCAAATAAAGAGGCCCAAGAGTAACAATCATCACTCCGTCAATACTGTTGTTGTTATACACGAATCTGAGTCACACTGAGAGGCCTCTCAAGGAAGGAGCAGTGGAGAGACAAGAAATTCAAGACAGAGCAGGGAAATTCTAATTAAACAATCATCACGGCAATGATGAGACTACAGGTGGCAGATAAGACTACAAGCAAATGGCATCGTATCCTTCTTGACAGCATCACAGGGGAAAACAGAACGATGAAAGTGGGAGAAAAATTGGTAAACCACTGCCTGTGAGGATGGACTGACTAGAAGGTCTTAAACTAAAAGAATACTTAAAATGAAAATGTAAAGAGAATAATAGAGGGTGGACACCAGCAGACGTAATCTAGATGTAATCTGAGTCAGAAGTAAAAAGACAGTGCAGCGTCTTTCTCACCGAGGTCAAAAATAAAAGGTGAGGAGACGAAGATGAAGCTGTTACAGGATAAGGGGTTAAATCAGGACTGTGGTGGAGAGAAGGCAGTGGGAGGTCAGGAGGAGCCCGTGCCCACACAGAGCCACACCGGGCAGACACCCGAGCAGGCACTGCAGAAACTTCAGGTTGCCTGTAACTCAGGAACTGCAAGAGCCCTGCGAGTTAGCTGCTGCAGTGCCTCTCTCAAAGAAACCATCCTGTGCTTGCCCTCGCTGAGGCACACTGTGTGTCTTTACACACAGCTGCAACGTGGCTCACAGCTACACCCAGAAGGGAATTTCAGATATGGAGAAAGGAAAGCAACGGCAGAGAAGAGGGAAAGGAAGCCTGGGAAAGGCAGAAAGCTGGAGGCACTGACCATGGGCAGTTGTCAAGTAATATCGAGGCAAGCGGAAGCAACAAGGAAACCAGTATGAGGAGGAAAAAATGAAAAGTAAGAGGCACACAGAACAGGAGAACTTTCCAATCTCCGCTGCCAGCAAAGCGCGGGAAACAGAAAGGACCTGAAAAACAGCAAGCTGGTTTTTGAGACAGCACTTATGTTAAAGAACTCACGTTGAAGAAAAATGGAAACAAACAACTTGCTGAGAGAAGCAGCCTGGAGCAGAGGAACCCATCGGACGGCTCATACAGCTGCACACAGCAGGGCGAGAGCGGAAAACAGAAGCCAGGGGACGGCCGGCGGGGACGCCTGGGCCAGCTGTGCTTTGCACAGCGCCCCGGGCCAGCAGGGCCCTGGGCTCACCCGGGGCTCGGCCCGGCCGCCCCGACGG
>VXAV01008401.1:74904-97467 GCA_013399715.1 Alectura lathami | reverse complement strand
GCAGTGCTGGCGTGTCGCAGCCGGGCGAGCCCTTTCGTTCGCTCGGCAGCCGGACGTGTGCCACGTCTCCGACGCGGGCCGGAGACGCAGGGTGACCGGGTTTGGGTGAGCCTGCGGGGCCGGCCGGGGCGTGTGCGCTCGTTGCTGAGGGGCAGCCCGCGGCAGCGGCGTGGGGTGCTGGGCGGGAGGCGTCCGGCTCCTTGGTCCTGGATGTGGCTCCGAAGGCTGTGTGTCGGCTGCTTGTGTTTTAATGCAGCCGTCAGTGCCGTGCTGGTCGAGCTGGAAGTAACCCGCTTGCTGGGCACAGTGAAAGCCGGCAGGAGGAAGGGCCTTCTGGTGGGCACTGCCATACTGGGCGTCAGCCTTTGGCGGGACACAAATTAGAAGGTGCCTGTGCTTATTTGGATGAAAAATATTTCCTCGTTGGTAGCCACCAGCTAGGGAAGCACTTTCCCTGTGTGTTCTGTAACCCAGCGCAGAGCTGTGTGCTTCTGTGGGCAGCTCACCTAAACCGCTGTGCGTGAGGGCAGGGGGGGTGCCTGGCGTAAGCTGTGGCAACACAGGAGGAGCGTGGTGCGTTCCTCTGCCACTGCTGAGACAGAGGCACCAGAGCTGAGGGTTGTCTGGGGTTCTGCATCACTGGCTAAACTTTGTTAGTGTTCACCAACATTGTGACCAGTCGATAATGTGGGCCAGCCGTGGGGGGAATGCGTAATTCATCGGGTTCCGTGGTGTTCTGAAAGCATCTTAGAAAACATACCGTTTAGTGTATCGCCTGATCGACCTGGTCTCTGACTCTGTGGACAGAGGATTTGTGACAGAAATAGGAAAACAGCAGCTACATAAACATGCTAAGGTATTTAAATGCATTTTTTATGGCTTGAAAAACACAGTGTTCAACTAAGTAGTTCTTGGGTTGTTGTAAAATTTATTCTCACCTTTTTAGTTTTCTTGTGCCGTTCCTATGTGCTCACTGCTATTTTCTGTCACATAAACCGTGATGATGAGTTGAAGAAATATCTGTGTTCTCTATCCCAGATACTGTACTGGGGAGAGGCAACCCTACCCACTGTGCAGTGTGTGAGGGGTCTGTTGCTGTTTTTAGATGAGGCAGGATTAGGATTTGCCTGATTAATTCCTGCAGTGAGAATGCCATTCAGTCCACAGCTGAGGCAGTGTTGGTTGCTTGCCTTTCTCACATGTCAGTGGTGCAGCTTTTACTCCAAAGATGACCTTGGTCTCTGAGCAAAGGTGGAGCTGCATTTGGCACCATTTGGGGTTACCTACAGCTGTTGGGCTGCAAAAGAAGGCCTGTGGAGGTTTTCTTATCAGTAGATATCTGTTGGTACGCTGAACTAAACCTAATGCGTAACACCTGTTCCTATAGAAAGAATATAATTACTCGTAAATATTTCTGATTAAAAATACTGTGCAGACTAATTACAAAAATTACGGGTACGTAGCATTAACAGGTTTCCAGAACTGTTGACTCCCGCATTAATTAGCATATCCCTGGGATTTCCCTTTGAGAGGTTTAGAAGAATCTTTACAGTGCACTGAATTAAATATCCCATGCTTACTGTGATGGAAGGTACAGTCATGTGCATAAGCGGTGTGTGGATAAAAAGCAGAAACTACAGAAAAAACTCAACTAAGAAATAATGTAGTCCTGTATCATGAAACAGGGTCAGTATTGCGTCATGTCCATGTGAAAACAGATCTGCTTGTTCATCTCCCAGTGGAAATGGGTTTGAAAAGAGCACTGCCTATGAACTAGCGTGGTAGTAGTGTTGCTGATAATCTTCACATCAGTTGTTGAAAAGTGCCCATTTTCCCTCATCTACCGTTCTGTGCGTGGCTAAGTTCTGTGTGTCTCTCACAGCGTGTTTCTGCCAGCGGTTTGGTAGGCGTCCAGCGTGGACTTGTTTTGATTAGGCATGAGAACTCTTACGAGGCTTGCTGATGCCCTCCATAAGGTTTATGTTCTACCTATGTACCTCTTGTCAGTGAAATTGGTATGCTGTGTTACGCCGCGGGAGTGTTATGAGACATAATGGATGTGGTGAAGCACTTTGAGGTCTTTTTATGGAAGCTATCCTTGAAAGAGTAAAATGATATTGCAGTTACTTAACTATGCTTTTTTTTTTTTTTTTATGAGCCAAGTCAGCCTGTCATCCTTTTATCTTGTTTCTGTTGTCATTAATAATCTGTTAGAAACAATCTCACCTAGGTCCCTGCTCCTCTTAACAGAGGATGCATCTGTAGTGGAGGAAGTTTGCAACCTGGAACAGATGTAACCACAAAGAGCTGGCCCAGAACTGAAATGGCTGTCATCCTCACCACATCAGCACCTGCTGAAGTCTCACTTTAGGTCAGGTTGATACACAGGAATCCGCCTCCAGTAAAACTGGCAGACGCCTGTGGTTCTTGGAAATTTGGTTTGCGCTTCAGTCCTTACAGTAAACTGCCCAAACACTTAAAGGGACCGCACTTTGAAGGACGTAACACCGTGGCAAAATCCAAGGGTTTTTTCAGAGCACTGGAGCATGTTACAAAGCCTTCCCGCGGAACAGCGGTTGGCAGAGTACCGAGCGTTTGCCCATAGGCAAGAGCGGCCCTTCACGAGGAGGGTGAGGAATGGCCGCGAAGCACGGAGTGCTGCCGTAGAACCAGACTCCCGTTTGCTCTGCGGTGCTTTAAACTTGGCTCACAGCAGGGCTTGGCAGTGCTTTGTGTCTTATAGCAGCATCCACGTGAGGACGGCACGATCCGTAATAAAAGCTAGCCAGGGGTTCAGAGGGCTTTTATTCTCAGCTTGACCGTGCTTGGTACTTGAGTTCCAGGCTCCTGCTAATGCTGTGGGCTTTCCCTGTTCCTGGTCTCTCCTTGCCCATAAACAAGTGAAAACAGGGCCAGAAGATACTGCATAAAGGAAGGGCTGTTTCTACTGCATGAAGCAGTATTTATCAGATGAGATTTCTGCATTTTTTTCAGCTAATGGTTCAGCTTGGATCTTGTGACAGTAGTTGTAAAAATAATTTTCTTAAAATTTAATCTTTTTTACACTTCTGTCCTGGTACAATTTGTGACCCCATCAAATGGGCTTTGAGAGATGAGATAACAGCTGATGCAAATGCTTCAATGATAAGTGTATTTTAACTCTTGGTAAGGGTTGTTACAACCCAAAGGGAATCATACCAATCAAAGCAAAGTTGCTAACTCCCATTGACTGTCACGTTCAGATATTCATAGCAGTAGTTGAGAAAGCATTATTATAGGGGCATGTGCTGCGAGACCATTGCTGCAGAGTGTCGGTGACCCTGGGGTGATCACATCTGCAGAGTAACGGTGATAAGGTGCCAGCAGAGACCACAGCTGTGCAAGTGCAGGGTGATATTGGGGCCACTGCGCAGTGAACACGGCTGGCCACCTGTTGGTGAGCTGGGAAAGCTGCCCTATGAGGGCGCAGCAGGAGGAGTGGCACAAACAAGGACCTGTGTGGGGCTTGATGCGGAGGAACCGCCACCGCTGTGTTAATTGGTGGGGCGTTGCACCCTGAAGTTACGTAGGGGGAAACAGGAACTTCCCGTGTTAGAAGGCTGCATGCTGTGTGAAAAGAGAAGTGTTAGAACATCTTACGGGATCCAAAACTTGCTAGTTTAAAAAAAATAAAATAAAATAAATTGTGTGACAGCCTATGGGAGTTGCCCTTGCTTGACAGAGTGAGTGGGAATTGTCTTCAGCTTTGGTGTGCAAGCCCATAGCAAAACTGCTGCTTGTGCAGGTGCTGTTATGTGAAGATCTGATTGTGCAGAATCAATCAGTCGTGGCTTGCAAGGCTCAGGCTTGGAGACAGCCGTTACTGGGGAGGTGGTTATGGCAAGATTCACACAGATGAAAGTCCTCCAGAAATCCTGTTTGCTAATAGGAAGAAACTTGAGCGCGCATAGCTGGAGAAAGGCACTTCTGCCTTTGCTCAAGCAGACCCCGTTTTGTCTCAGCAGTAGTCAGTGAGCTGTCATTCACGCTACCTGCGGAGATGGTCAGGGTTTACGATTTGAGTAGCGCAGTGCTCTCGAATAGCTCGACCTGCTCTCTTGCAGAGGCTGTGTGTCTGTTTCCCTGTTGTTTAACGACCTTCGTGATAGCTAAGCCAGAACAGCGCAGCTGCTGCCTCTTGGGAGGTAAAGTAGCGACATGCCCTGACTTTGTCACTTGCACCTGGAGTCTGATGCGTGTTAGTCCGTACTGAAAGTATTTCGTCAGTGCTTATGGAGCATGAGCCTGTTTCAGTTCTCTTAAAAAGACTGAAGCAGGTTACTGTATGCATTTGTAATCGAAGGTGCACAACATCTGTATCAGCAGCTGTCGTGATTCGCAGTGCAGAATCTCATTCATTTATGTATTCATTTATGAAATGCTTAGCTCCATTTTCAGCTGTGAATCAACGTCAAGAAATGCTACTGCTGGGAAGACTTTAAATCCTGAATTTTGCGCAGTTTTTCACAATAGTGGCAGTGAGAAAACAGCGTGTCTGTCAAGCTGCTTTACAAACCCGTTCTTGGATAGGGCTGTTGGTTGTTGTGCAGCAAAACAAAGCCTGAAAACTGCTTCCCTGTCACTTTAATTCTTTATAAGGCTTCCTAATGGGACAGATCCATCGACAATTGTCCCTGCTGTCTAGCAGTTTTCAAAAGTGCTCCTTCTTCCGAAACCTGTGTTAGAAAATCCTGTTTTGACTTTGTTTGTAAAAGCTGGGTAGAAATTGAATAATTAAATCCAATTTTGTCAAATTAGGTTACCAGTCGTGAAACATGACATGTTTTGCTTTGGGAATAAGATAACTAAACGTTTATACAGAGATCAGCGTACTACAGAGCACCTCAAATTGTTCCTAAGGTACTGATTTGCTTCAACACTGTTGGAACAGGATTTTCACCAGTAACGTGGGGATTGCTTTGCCTCCGTTCTGATTTACTTGTGCATACCAGATTACTTGGGGCTGCAGAGGCAGGGCAACATTCAAGCAAAAACTGAGGGGAGGTACTACTGCATCACAGTTCAGGTCTCCTGAAAAATCAGGTCTTTAGGGCACTTCCTTGTAAACAGCACAGAAGGGGTGGTGGTGGTGGTGGTGGTGCAAGGGGGAGAGTCAGCCCTCCTGGGAACAGGGGCCCAGCTCCATCCGTCTTCTTATGCTTTAGGTAGTCCTTGATGATCAACTATAATGATTTTGACCGTAAGTACCAAAAACCGGTCAGAGCTGGAGTTTGTTGGAGTGATGACAGTTTCTAAGATCAGTTCTCAGGTTGCGGAAAATGTTCTCGTGCACGGACTGATTCCGGTGATGGAGCTTGGTTGTAGCAGCGCTTCAATATACTGAGCAAACCTGTCAGGTTTGCTACTGCAGTGTAGATGGATGCTGTATCTTTGTGATTTTGGTTCAGTCATTGCAGAAGGTGGTAAAGGTGCCTGCAAATAGCTGGTCCTGTAGCTGCCCTGCATGGAGCCAGCTTTGGCTGCATTTTAGAAATGTCTCTGAGCCTTGCCCCTCAGTGTATGTATATGTAAGGTAATCGTATCTGGCTTTGTATGTTAGTAACTTCGAGTAATCCAGGTGTCTCTTCATGTGCTGCTGATTCACTGACTGTCTAGAACTGTTGAAATCAATGGGAAGTCATGCTACTGGCTTTACAGCCTATTATTGCCCATAAAATACTTGAATGTAGGTATGTTTACTAGAGTGTTATTACTATTTGTAACTTCAAAAGGCTATAGGAGACTTCATAAGGCTTAACTTTCCACATGGAAGGAGTTGTTTTGGCTTATAATCTGTTGATTTCCTACCAAAATAATAAACCTGAATCGTTCTTTTCTAAATTTGTTCTTCTGCTTTCCACCTGCTTCTGGATTTAACTGGCTTCCCTTGTATTTATCTTTGCAAGAGTCTGTCTCTCGCTGCTTTGTTTTTCTTCTCTGGTCTGTTGGAAGATCTAAAGTCTATCTTTGCATTTTGTCGTTGTGAACCTCGATCTGGCGGTTGGTGCACTTATGAAGGGCCTGCCAGAACAGCTGCAGCAGCACTAGTGCGAGTGCCCGTGACAGATCCCATGAAGAAGGGCACTTGGACTCCAGCAAGTACTGATTAAAAGCACCACTTATTGGAGACAGCAGGAGAAGGAGAATAGGGCAGTATAGATAGTCATAGGTCCTTTCAGGTGCTGAGAACCCTGAGGTGTACAGCACTGGGCTGACACCTAGCCACTGCATGCCACGCGGATCCTGCCTGTGGTGAGGATCAGCACACGAGCAGTGCGGTCTGTAGAGCTTCTGTGGGATGTTCTTGGGAGTAAACAGCTCTTTTTATCCTTCCCACTGCCACCCAAAAGGACATTATATGGAGACATGCTGCTTCACTTCTGGATAAAACGAGGCATGCCAGGGGCGTACTGTTGGGTGCCAAGCAGGGCTGCGGTCCCTTGTCACAGCAGCCTCAAGTGACGAGCACAGCAGAGCGCAGTGCACCGAGGCAGAGCCGCCTGTGCCGCCACGGGCCAGCTGCTGTGAGGTCAGAGGGTGACGCAGCCTCGGCGTGCAGAAGCCTTCTGGCCAAGGCGACGACAGCAGGAACTGGAACCAACATCGCTGGTTTCAGGTCAACCTGCTAATTATGCTGGTGAGGTCAATTCCAGCATAGTTCTGGACTGATTCCATTGTTTGAGTGTACTGATTTCTTTTTGCTAAGACAACCTGAAACTGAAATGAGCATACATGAAAAAGCTGGAAGGCCTAAGGGACCTGTAAACCTGCAGCGGAACAGACTGGCAGCTTAGGCTGCCCTCTGCTTTTGTTTCCAGCTTGGTCGAAGGCCGAGGCTGAACCGAAATGATTTTATTCCATTGCTGACGCAGCTGTTGCATTCCTTCTCTGACTAGTGCTTTTCACTCATTTCTCTTAGCTTTCCTACCTGTCTCCTGGCTTCCTGTTCCTTCCCTTGTAAAGCTGTGTGCTCTCAGCTTCACTGGAAATTCAGTGTGTATTATTCTATATGATCTGTATGCTGAAAGTGAACTTCATGCTCATTTATGCTTAAATGTGACTGTTACGGAGTTCCACAGTTTCAGAAAAGATTATTACATATCAACTTTTCTGACATACTTGTCTTGTCTTTGCAGAAAAGATACAGTTTGGCTGTTGGCCCTCCCAAAAAGGTTCCAAAAGTCAAAGGAGTAGAGTCCGCAGCAGTGCAAGCATTTCTCAGGCGGAAAGAAGAAGAAAAAAGAAAAAAAGGTAACTGTTGTTGAAGCAGCATAAAATACTTCCTGTGGCAGACCTTCATTGACTCTTTTGAGACTTTAACCCTCCTCAGAGCTCTGGCAAACAGTTTTACAAACAGTTTTACATCTGCTTCTGGAGTTTATTCATATAACTGCTGATGCTGTGGGAAAGCCAGTGGAAAAGTCAGGGCCAGGGATGCTGGCATGTTTTCCTAAGGATTTAAGTGTTCATCAGCACTAGCATTTACTGTTGGATGTCAAGAAGTAAGGTGGAGAGAGATTGCAGGAAAGCATCCTGAATTTTTGTTAACTTTACTTTGAAAAGTTACGTTTGTGTCAAAACATGATACCAGTTCCTGTTGTTGTCTTAATCTACTCTCAATAATGCCTGGATTTTAAATTGCTATGGCAAAGGCTTTAAGTCGCATTTTTTCCCACTGTGTTATAACCAAGGCTGGTGCACTGAGTAGCCCAGAGCATTCTGCTTCTAGGCCAGTTGTGAGCCAGCTCCTTATCCCTGCTGCCAGGTCCAGCGAAAAGCAAGACTGAGCATGAGTGTGATATATTGATTCTTGCACTCACGCTGTGTACAGTCATGGCCATTGACAAGTAGAATAGCGTAGGAAGGGGATGGTGCCTTCACAGGAACCCACAGAAAACACAGCATGAGTAGCCTTATCCAGTTTCTAGGAACTGATGCTCAGGGAAACCCCTTTTCCTGAGTCTTTATGGTATTTGGCCCCGATGCCCCCGGTCTCTCCAGTATCTGTCCCTCAGACCTCACCAGTTAGTTCAGCCTGAATTTTGACAGCACATCATACACAAGACATTTAAGATAGACAACATGCTCATGCAGAAAATAGCTAAAAACAGGTTAGTAAGCATATAGGGCAGACTCGGGAGATGGTGCACAGGGCACTGCCGAACACTTGCAGTGACATGCAGCTTGCTCATCAGTGACTGGTTGCTTCCCTCCCTCTCCTACAGCCATGCCTCAGTCCATTTTCCAGTTCTTATTCCCCCACCCCAATATTCCTCCATCCCTTGCTTTCCCCACCTTCACTTAAACATTTGATATAGTAAGTTTTGTACAGTCTCAAAATCCTCTTGCTCAGTCTCATAACTCCTTTCCTTCAGAGATTCTGTGAGTCCTGTGTCTTCCTACACAGCAGTTTGTAAAGCATTCTGGAGAGCTGCTTCTGTTGAACCACCTTAGCTGGTTTTGCAATAGTAGTATCTGGCTTAATTGTTGGCCTTTGTTTGCAGAAGTAGCTGATTCAGGCGGATCAGGCTGCCCTGTTGGCAGACCTCTGGTTGTTTTCTGGTCTGTTGCGAATTGCTGTTAGCCAGATATCCTGTAAGTGTTGTCTTAAATGGCTTGTCAGCTGGAAGAACCTGAAATAAAAAGTAGTGCTTTTGCTTAACTTTCTCCTCATGTTCTCTTACAGCGTTGGAAGAAAAAAAAAAGAAAGAAGACCTCTTGGCTAAGCGGATTGAACTGAAACATGACAGGAAGGCAAGAGCTATGGCCTCACGAACAAAGGATAACTTCTATGGCTATAATGGTATTCCTGTTGAAGAGAAGCCTAAAAAGAGGAAGACTTGTGAGAATGTTGCTCGGGCCCCAGAGGCTGAGTATGCGACAGAAAATGAAACAGAGCAACTCGAATATGCTCAAACTGAATCTGAGTATGAGCAAGAAGAATATGACGAGAAACCATCCAAAGCTGCAGTAAAACCAAAGGCGCCTCCCAAAAGTGCACCAGCACCTCTAAACTTCACAGAGCTCCTAAGGCTTGCTGAGAAAAAACAATATGAACCAGTAGAAATAAAAGTAGTGAAAAAGATAGAAGAGAGACCTAGAACAGCAGAGGAATTGAGAGAAAGGGAGTATCTGGAACGCAAAAATAAACGAGTAGAAATGCAGAAAAAGAAAAGTGAGAAGGAAGTTAAGAATACAGGGATATCCAGTTCTTCAAAAAAAGTGACTTCTCTGAAGGAATGTGTAAACGCAAAGCTTAGCAAAAGCTCGCTGGATAAACATTCCTCTCCAAAGGGCAGTTTGTCTTCTATGGGTGGTAGTGATAAGAAACCCAAAGCACCAGCGCTGACTGAAAAGCACTCACGGCCATCATCTTCTTCCAAACTGAGTCAAATGGAAAAAGTAAAAACCTCACAAAACAGTTCCTTGAAAAGCTCTGCTGGTAGCAGTCATAGTAAATTACCTGTCAATGGTATAGCAAAGTCTGGCTCAGGCTTTCCTCTGCCATCCTCAAAGCCAGCGGCCAATGGGGCTCAAAGGCTGCCGTCTGCTAAAGAATCCAGCCTGAAGAGGCCCGCCCACGCAAAACCAGCGAATGCTGCAGCCCTGCAGCATGACAAGAGCTCCGACGCAAAGCGATCCGGCAGCAGCTTAGGAAAAGGAGGACCTGGGCACCCAGGTGGAGCTCCAAGCGCAGGACCTGGGCGATCAAGCAGCAGTGCTGGCGTGGGACCTGGAAGGCCGGGGAGCGGTTCAGGCTCGGGGCCTGGGCGACTGGGCAGCAGCTCGGCTGCAGGACTCGGGAGGCCAAGCGGCAGCTCAAGCGCAGGACCTGGGCGACCGGGCAGTGGCTCAGGCGTTGGGCCTGGAAGGCCAGGTGGCAGCTCAGGCACCGGAACTGGGCGACCAGGGAGCAGCTCCGGCACAGGACTTGGGCGACCAGGTGGCAGCTCCTTTGCCGGACCGGGAAGGCTGGGCAACAGCACAAATGCAGGGCCTGGGCGACTGGGCAGCGGCATGGGAGCTGGACCGGGAAGGCCAGGAGTCAGCCTGAGCACAGGACCTGGGCGACCGGGCGGCGGCTCAGGAACAGGGCCAGGGAGGCCTGGAGTTGGCCCAAGCACAGGACCTGGGCGACCGGGCAGCGGCTCAGGAACAGGGCCAGGGAGGCCTGGAGTCGGCCCGAGCACAGGACCTGGGCGACCGGGCGGCAGCTCAGGAACAGGGCCAGGGAGGCCTGGAGTCGGCCTGAGCACAGGACCTGGGCGACCGGGCGGCGGCTTGAGTACGGCAGTAAAGCCAAAGTGTACTGTGATATCAGAAACGATTTCTTCTAAAAACCTGGTAACAAGGCCTAGCAATGGACAGATGAATGGAGCGAGGTCTCTTCAAGGGCATAGGCCTGTGTTTCATTCACAAGGTATAAGGTTCTGTAGCAAATAATTTTTTAACTGAGTTGTTTGCTCCTTATTTTTGTTGTATCTGAGTTGAGGTTAATGAGGGTGAGCTTGGAGCTGCTTACTCTGCTCAAATGCAACAAGGAAGTATGTAGAAGGCAGAAGAACTTCAGGGAAAACTCAGCACCATTTAGCACCTGGAATCATAGAATCATAGAATGGCTTGGGTTGGAAGGGACCTCAGAGATCATCCAGTTCCAAGCCCCCTGCCGTGGACAGGGCTGCCAGCCACTAGCTCACTGGATCAAACTGCCCAGGAACCCATCCAGCCTGGCCTTGAACACAGCCAGGGATGGGGCAGCCACAGCTTCTCTGGGCAGCCTGTGCCAGCACCTCACCACTCTCTCAGGGAAGAATTTCTTCCTGATGTCCAACCTAAACCTCCCCTCTTTCAGTTTTAGCCCATTCCCCCTTGTCCTACCATTATCCACCCGTGTAAAAAGTCGGTCCCCCTCCTGCCTGTAAGCTCCTTTCAAGTATTGGAAGGCCGCAATGAGGTCTCCCCGGAGCCTTCTCTTTTCCAAGCTGAACAATCCCAACTCCCTCAACCTTTCCTCACAGGAGAGGTGCTCCAGCCCTCTGATCATTTTGGTGGCCCTCCTCTGGACCCGCTCCAACAGCTCCACATCCCCTCTGTACTGGGGGCCCCAGGCCTGGACACAGCACTCCAGGTGAGGCCTTATGCAAGGGCAGAGCAGAGGGGGACGATCACCTCCCTCTTCCTGCTGGCCACCCCTCTCTTGATGCAGCCCAGGATGCCATTGGCCTTCCTGGCTGCAAGAGCGCACTGCCGGCTCATGGCCAGCTTTTCGTCAAACACAACACCCAAGTCCTTCTCCGCAGGGCTGCTCTCAAGGAGTTCTTCTCCCAGTCTGTACACACACCTGGGATTGGCCCGACCCAAGTGTAACACCTTGCACTTGGCCTTGTTGAACCTCATCAGGTTCTCATGGGCCACTTTTTCAAGGGTCTTTGACAACTGTAGATGCAATTAAGAAGTCTTGGACCAAATACCATGTTTGTCTTTTAACAATGGAATACTTGTTTTTCTTCTCCTTTGCAACTTTTTATTTGTTTTGATCCCTGCTCATATCCCTGGAAATAAGGGCCTGGGGTATAAGTCACAGCAAACCTGTGACATGCTGCAGTGTTTTGGCAAATTGACTTTATCAGTAAGAGAGTAGTTCTGAAAACTGATTTCTGAAGAGGAGCAAGCAGCATGAACTCTTGCAAGTACCTAGAAAACCTTGAGCAGGAGCACAGACATCTGTCTGGTACTTTTCTCAGAGTGCAGCTGATGGTATTGGAGGAAGTATTTCCTTCTACTGAGTTTGAGAATTTCTAATTAACTTGAGGCAGATTTTTTTTTACCCTGAAGCCCAGAGCTGTAAATGGCTGTACCAGAAGTATAGCAAGGAGAAGTACCATTAAATCAATGGTACATTAATGTTACGAATTAATTTTTTTCACACCCCTTTCATTTAGGTATTGGCAGACCACCTATTAGTTACAAAAGACAAATAGATGATGATGATGAGGATGATGAATATGACTCTGAAATGGATGATTTTATTGAAGATGAAGGGGAATCTCAAGAAGAAATATCAAAACACATTCGGGAAATATTTGGATATGACCGGAAAAGGTAGGAAAAATTTTAATAGATAATAAGTTTAATAGTAAATTTTAATAGACTGTAAGCAATGAACAACAGAGATTAATGTGGCTCAATGAGTAAAAACTTTAGAAATAAGTGAAATACTGGTATCAAAAAATGGATTTTGTATTACAGAAGTGTAGTGAGCCTTAAAGCCCCTTCTGTGCAGAAGGAATCTTGATTTTTTTTTTTTTTTGTTCCGTACTACTCTGCCATGCTCTTCTGCGAAGCAAGAAAATTTGATGCAAACAAGATGTAATGGGAAACCAAAATGGATTCTGTAATTTCTCACCTATATAACCCACAGCAACTCTTTCCTCTCACTGCCTGTTAAAGTGCTTTCTTATAGCAGTAGCATTCCAGAATATTGCACAAATAAGTGCAATAGCATTAACAGTTCTGTAAGAGTTGGAGTTGGCATCTGGTATACGTAGGAACTGCTGGGAAATGAAGGCTCTGCTTGGCTCATTTAAATACTTTCCTCTTGTCTGACAGTCAGGTGTAAGAAAGCAAGCATGTAAAAGACCTGTAACTTAGATTCTTTCAAAAGGTTACATTCTAACTCTGTATGGCAAGGTAAAGCTTCTCTCTAACAAGGTGAATTCAGAACTCAACTGTATAGGGTCATGCTTTTTTTCAGTCTGCTAAACACTAATGTTTACTTTGCAGATATAAAGATGAAAGTGATTATGCCTTACGTTATATGGAGAGCAGCTGGAGAGAGCAACAGAAAGAAGAAGCTAGGAGGTATGCACGGATTTAAATTAAAACAGAAAGTGGGAGATTTATTTATTGTCCATGTCTTGGGGGTATCTGCTGCTGTTTGGGCAGAGGTTAAGAAGTGTTCCTGTTTGTGATAGGAAAGCTTAGGTAAAAGATGAAGCTTAGCCAGCTAGTGTGCCAGTGGAGTAGCGGATACAGTGAATAAATCCTGGATGTTCATTCTCATGCATCACGTAAACTTTGCTAGTAAAGATTTTACCAACTGATGCCTGAGAGTCTTTCTACAAATACTTTAATTCCAGTTGAAATACTGAAGCCACCAGACATTATGGTGCTCTGTTAGTTCCTGAGGACTGGAAGGAGACTTACTTATTAATCTGTGTAAACGTGTGCTTTGTGTGTACGTATATATACAGTGTGTGTGTGTATATATATATATATATATATACTCTGACACACATTTAGAATCAGTGATTTCAAGGACTAGGTTTTCTCATTGGTTTTGAATATTGGTTTTAGCCTCTAGATCTGTGCAGTCCTTACGTGGCTGGTATAAAACCTGACATTCATGAACTGATTTGTTTTTTGCCTGGTGAAAGATGTCTGCAATACACTTAGCAAAGCTTTGTAGAAGTTACAAAAGGGGTTTTTGGCTTTTTTTTTATTTGCTTGGTTTTTTTTGCTTGGATTTTTGTTCTTAATATAAGTAATAGGAAAATATTGGAAATTCAGAGTCAGGGTTTTGTTTTTTTTTGTTGTTGTTGTTCTGAGATTTAAAAAATATTTTTTTTTACATTGTTATCCAGAGAGCGCCTTGAGTATTGGAAACTTGCACTTTTTTGAAGCTATGGTCAGTGTCACTACTCTTGGGAATAGCTGCAGCTCACACAAAGCTGTAGTCCCTTAAATAGAGAAATAACTGGAATGTCAGTGGTAGTGCTATTTACCGAATTCTATGTTGAAGATGTAGAGTGTGACGTTGCGAAGGTTAACCTTTACCTACACATGCCAGCATCAAAGCAGGGGAGATGATCTTAGTATAACCAGTTTTTTCACAATGATGATTTTTGTTAAGTACAACTTCAGATCATTTTACCCTCAAAAGATTTGATTCTGCTCTAATGATGAGAGAATCTTGATTTCTTTAGGTATGTTCTTTGTTTTCTTTAAGCTGTCTTCTTACTATCATTGAAGAAAACCTACAATTGTTGAACCAATCTAAAACTTTTTTGCTCAAATCAGCTGTAATAATTTTAGGATTTCTGTTCTTCGGGGAGAAGTAAAATTTCTTGTTTGTAAAGGATTTCAACTTATTTGGCAGCTTGCGACTTGGTGTTCAGGAGGACCTAGAAGAAATGAGACGGGAAGAGGAAGAACTGAAACGCAAGAGACAGTCTAAGAAGCTGAGGACCCGCTAACTTGGCTTATGGTGTTGACTTCTTTCATTTTTCTGCTACCCTCTGCCTCCATACATCTCTTATTCTCCTTCAGTTTCCATTTGCTTGTTAGAGGGCAAAAGAGTAAAGGGATGGAAGAACTGAAAAATAAAGGCTTTAGTTTGACTTAAATAAGATATTTATTTTTAATACTTGTCAAGGGTTGATTTTTTTATGAAGAAATTAATGCACTAATGCATATTATTAAGTAGAAGAAAATTAAGGAATGTTTCCATTGATTAAATCAGTTCAAGATGCCAGCAGAAATATTGACTAGCTATGCACTGACTTGGAGCTGTGTGGGCCCATATACAAGTAAACCAATTTCGCAATCATTTGAAAGAAAGGAGTAGCATTCTTGTTCCCTGGTATTTTTTGAGATGTAGAGAAATTGCTTTCTGTCCTGCTCTTGTCTCCTGAGCTGAGCCTCAAAGCTTTGAAATGTCATCTTCTGTACAGAAGCAGCTTGGGTGTAAATCAGCCGTTGCCACAAATGTTAAAAGCAATAAAGTGCTATATTCTGATCTGAGGACCCACAAACATTAACTAAACTAGAACCTTCTTATGTCTAAACAGAAAAGTACATGTCACTTGCAGATTGTACAGTTACAGATACTACCAGAAGGTTAGGCTGGCTTCTGTTGTGTCTGGAATTTCAGTGCCAATCAAACTCAGAATGATAAATACACACCCCGAAGATTGCAGTTTCTAGTGTTTGTATGAAATTTGTGCTTTTGGGCTCAAGCATGTGCTTGGGAGTTCTTTTCCTGCCCTGTCAGTCTCCACATCTGTCTAGCAGCTGCTGCTGCTTTTACAGGTCACATGCAGTGGATGTGTTTTTTCTTGCATTAAGCATCAGGTGTGTTCAATGATTTAAAATGTGAAGCAGGCCCTTAACTAACTAGGGGTACTGTTTGAAAAGCGCATTTCCAAAGTAGTTGCCGCTCTTGGATGTCAGTAACTTTGTGTTAACTATGAATGCTTTTGATTAATTTCGTCAAGCCAAAAATCTAAAATGCAGGAGAGCTAGTTCTGTTACCTGTGCCCATGTTTGCACATAATTTCTAACTATGCATTTAAAGACTGTTCCCTTCAGCAGCAGAATCTGTTTGCTGTTGACATGGGGTCAAAGTCAACAGGGGTTGTACAGAGATTCTGAAGCTCACACCTGGTGTTCCTTCTGCTTTGGTTCCACAGGCTCACCAGTGTCACTGCTCAGCTCTGCCTCAAGCTCCAAGACTCCACTGGTAGCCCCTCTGGCTTCAGCTGCTGAGGCTGTTGTGTTTCAATACTGGAAGTACTTTTCTAAGTACAAAAAGGGCTTTGGGTGTATGTTGAAAAGAAAAATCAAGGAGTAAGAGGGCTGTTTTTTAACAGCCTTGCTTCCAGGAAACAGGCTGGACAGGAACCTGTAATAAACAATATTGGAAGCTGTGGATGTCTGCACATCTGCCTCTTAATGAAAGAAAAAACATTCACTTTTAAAGACATTTTCTGTTGATGGTGTAGCATTTCACTGCCTTAGCAAAGCACTGACATGAGTAAGCTATTGGGATGGAATCTGTAAACTAATTCAGTATTAGTTGGCTGGGAGCCCAGGTGATACCCATCACTGCTCCTCTGCATTTTTAACCGTATATTATTTAACCAAAGCGTTCCTCAGTGTGTACACTTGAGACCCTGCAAGATGGTGTAATCTCAGTGCTTGTCTGCAAGTCTGTTACATTCCCTCTGCTTAGTGGGACCATCTGAGGTTTGCTGTTGTAGTTCCTAGAATTACCCAAACATGGCAAGGGTCTCTGGGACCATGATTAGTTGTGGTTTGTGTTTGGCTTTTTTTTTTTTTTTTTGGCTAGACCTATCAGCCTAGACAACTGTATCATGTATCAGTTGCAAGCAATTTCCTGTCTCCCTGAAAAAAACAGTCTCTTACAAAGCAGAAGAGCTATAATGATCCAAAATTGGTTCCATTTGGAGTTAAATCTGCATTTCAGATAACCGTAGGTTAAATAAACCCGAATTTCATCACTTTATACACGGTCGGTTAAATTTCTTAATCTGCAGAGCACTTTGCCATTGGTCTGTAGATGGTGGCTGGGCCGTAGCCTGCTCTTCAAGCCTCCCTGAGACACTATATAACTTCACACACAGCCTGCTTCGCTTTGTTTGTTTCACATGATGACAAATCGTTCACAGACACATTTACAATCTTACAATCCAGAAGTACTTTCCCCTAACTGGCATGCGATGCTCATGGCTTTCACATTTCGTACAGATGTTTGGGTTTTATTGCGTTTGCATTTGCTGCATACTTGTAAATGAGCTGGGAAGGACCTTGTGTTCAAAAGGATGTTGGCTGTTTTCCGGAGTAAGATCACTTCAGCACTCCCCCAAAGTGCATCTGAATCTGAGGTTAAGAAAAACTGGAAGAATGCTTGTATTGGTTTATGAGGATCTGATGTTAAGCTAACGATTTAATTGTACTTAATGCGGTCCTGGTTTGGTTTTTATTTTATTCTTTTTTATTTCACTGCTTGACAATGTGCCTTTTATACTAAATTGTGTCAAAAAACAATGAATGTAGGAGTATAAAAAGGTTGGGCAGTTTCTGCTATCTCAGATTCTGTATCCGTAAACTCGATAGTGTGAAATGGTGACTGATGTACTTGGCATGAAACCCTTCCAGGTCTGGCTTTGATTGCACAATTACAGTAGCTACTTCTTTACTGATAACGCTAAATCAAATGAAGGGCACTTTCTATTGATGACTACTTTTTGAAAATGTCTTGTATTTTCACTTGAGCTGTATTTCACTTTACAGCAGTCTTTTTGGAGGCCAGGGTTTTGCATACCACAGGAAGCCTTAGTGTGCAACTCTGTGCTGTGCTTTAAAATAAAAATCTTTCAAGAAGTATATGAGATCTCTATGGAAATCTGGATTTATTTTTGTGTAAAGCCCAAAATATTGTTCAGGAAAAACTAATTTTCTATTTTTTTTGCATTTTGTAACATAATCTAGTAGCTGATGCATATTTCTAGATATAGCATATTTCTGGAGACCAAAACATGTCAGAAAATAAATATATGGAGAGACTGGTGTTTAAGTTGTGATGAATGTACTTCTATTTATTTTGGTGAGTGGGTGCAATGCAATATTCAAGTGTTAGAGTGTAAATAAGGGTGCTTGTAGTTTTAGCCCATGATTCTCTTTGGGGATATCAGTTGTGCACAATGTCTTTCTACGCAATGTGACAAATCAGATTTGAAGACTTACATAGCTTAACTGTTTTCTGGTGCTGTCAAGAAAGTGTATACTTCTGCACACACCAAATGCATACAAGTTTTGCAGACAATAAATTACAGGCATTAAACATCTTGCTGCTATTTCTCATTTACTTTATAGAAGGCATTTCAGAATTCTGCTATTTTCTGCTGAGCTGCCACACAAAACAGCATTAGGCTGAACATTCTCAAAGACAAATTGTTCTCTTGTTCCCATGCAGCCAGCAAGAATGTATGGAAAAATTAATGGGGTCGCTTAAGCATTCAGAAAAGAGCTGAAATCCATTGGCGTCTCCTACCGCTTCTCACATGATGCATGTCTGGAGGAACACGTATTTTAGAATGATAACATAAACCCGTGCACAAGCTGCCTTTCATCTCTTCCACCTGGAGCATGGTGTTTCATAGGCAGCATCTTTCTCGGGTTCTTTGGTTCCCGTGTGAAGAACCCGAGCCTCCTCTGCTGCTGTCTGCTGTGAAGTGGAACCTCTGACTGCTTTGGCACTTGGAGGCAGATGCTGGTGGCAGCTCTGGTGAGCTGGCGCTGTGTGCTATTTCCAAATGGATAAGTGGATGCCCGTCACCAAACTGATGGGTGCCCATCTGCCTCCCTTGGCTTGAGAAGGGAATGCATGCACATTGTGCTTCTAAAAATTAATGTAGAAAATCACTTTACCACTCAGCGTTTGCTCAGTTGAAGCCAGTACCTTGTTTTGCAGGCATGAAATCTTAGCTTGTTCGATCATGCCTTGAATGGAATGCCCTTGAGATTTTTTAACATCTTCAAAGTTCTGGTAAGTCATTATTGCGAAACAAATATATTCAGATTATTTTAAGGCAAATAGACTCTGTTCAGGCAGAGGGTAATTATCGTAATCCAGCCAATAAAGCTGTGCCTCTCTGGAAGCATTGGAACAATTTTACTCAGTTTTTTTTTTTTTTTTAATTATTTTTATTCTTAATTGTTTCGCTTGTATGAGGGCAACTTTCAGTTGTACTTTTAATTGGAAATAACATTTTAATTCCACAAGGCAGAACTGCAATTCAGTCATCCAACAGATGGCCTTTTACTTACCAGTTTAAATGCGTATGGAAACATCAATCTATTTTTTCCGTGAGCCTGGAGGTCCAAAAAACCTTCAGCTACCATGCGTAATTTACTTTGTGGAATGAAATTAAACACAGAAGACGTTCCTGAGGTAATGAAACACCCCCAGTTTGGTCCTCACCTCTATCTGCAGCTGGTAAATGACTTTCCCAAATCAGCTGTTGATTCACTTGCTTTGGGAATTTTCTCTGTCCAGTTCTTTGTGCAGGTCTTTGTTTTTGTTTATGTCCTTGTCCTTGCATTGGCAATTCCTTTACTTTTTTTGCACCTTGGATGCAACATCATCTTCCTGGCTTGAAGAAAGGCAAGCAGCTGATGCCGCCCCTACTGTACTGTATGTGAATGCAGCGATTGACTTTTTTAAAGATAATGAAGAGCTTTGGTGGTGTTCCTTTTTTCTTGTTAAAGGCATGGGCTTGCTTCTGGCTTGAAAAACACTGAGGGCTGTTCCAGGTTTTATGATGCACTCAGAATAACGGCGTACTTGCACACTGAGCGTGACAGGATCTTTTCCAGTGCTGTGAATATACTTTTCAACATATTTAACTTCTTTTGTTGGACTTCATGAAAAGGTAACGAGCTTCCTTGAGTGATGCGACTGAGGATACCTGATGTTTGCTCTGAGTTTGCGTTCAGCTCCCTGTAACAATTCTCCCTGACAGCTTCTTCCAGCTCCTGTGTCACATGGATGCTTTTTGGTCTCTCAGCACTTTCAGTTCCTGTCCTGATGGACGTGGTAGACACGTTAGAGCTGTTCGCCCATTGACCGACCTGCTGCTCTGAACTGAGAAGGGACTCGGCTCATCAGTGCGTTTGACACGAGGGGCACTAACAGAAGTCAAGCTGCTTTACCCAGGTCTTTATGTAATGTCCAGGAACTTTGTTCAACCCCTCTACAGCACTGTCAAATGATGTGCAGACAGCCCGGTCACGTAAAGAGCATCTTCAGAGCTCGTGCAGAGTGATGCGCTGTTGTTAACGGCCCTCTTCCCCAGCCACAGTGAGCAGGCCAGCAAACCCTTTATCTTGGTTCTGTTTCTGAGAAGTGTGTGCAAGGGAAAGGCGATGATGGCAGCATACGGCATGTGACGTGCCCTTGGGGAGCAACATGCCTGCTTTACCAGCACTGTGTGAGATCCTGAAACTTGCAGGAAAAAAGCTAACCATTTTGTGGAAGACTGCTCGGTGCCCTGTGCAGTTGGCAGTGAAGCCTGAAGTACTGTGACACCGCTGTTCAAATCCAGTCTTGGCTGGACCGTGCCTTTGAACCGCTAGTTATGGAGCGATGTTTAAGGTGAGCTGGTCATAGGGCAGCTCATGCACAGATGGCCCAGGGTTGTCCAGAACAAAGGTGAGCGGTGAGGTGAATGATGCTGCTGCCTGTGATACTGCCAGAGCTGAAGCCAGGTTGATGGGTTTTGTGGGGAACCTTGCTCCTGCCACTTGTGTTGTGGTTGATCTTCACTTACTTCCAAACCTGTAGCTGCAACAGTCCCTCAAGTACATCTCACACGTGCACATTTTGCACGGAGCATGCAATATTTATAACTTGCGATTTCCTTTCCATTACTCTTAATTTGGACAGCTCACGTTATTGCATGATTTCTCCGCTGTAGAGAATTCTTTGAAATGCTTCCTGAACTGTGTAGTTTTGCATTCTTGAGAACCCTTTCTTTCCCTCAGCTTTGCTCTAAGCCAGCATAAAGATACAGAATGCCCAAAGACAAGCAAAAGACTAAGGCCTGAAGTATGACATTTTAAGACAGAGGAGATGCCGTTTTCTTGATGTGCAGAACTGAATAAAATTTGCAAGCCACGTGCTGCAGAACTAGCTCCGTGTTCCAGGAGCCTCTGGTTTTATTTTACCCTCTCTTAGTATCTGAGAAGCCACATTCTGTTTTCTAGATAATCGGCCATGTTTTCAATCAAGTCTCAAAGAAAACAGCCCCTAGTGCTGGCAAAATGCTGTTTTTGAATACACAGGGCAAGCTCTTATGGGAAAAGGAGTTGCAATAAATTAACAGTTGGATGTGCTGGGTGTCTGATGAAAAAATGCCAGTTTGGGGAATTTTCTGTAGCTTGGTGGGTAGGAATACATGCAAAATGCTATGGCCACAGGTAGAAGAGCACAGTATTAACTAGTCCTGCTGGCTTTACCAGATTATTTTGTTTAAAGATGAAGTGCACGTGAAAGCTTTTCTAGAGCAGAGACAGTGTTTGATAACAGAAGAGCACGGCGGTGGAGACCCTGACATGTGAGCTGCTGGGCAGGCAGATACCACTCGCTGTCTTGAAACCAGCCGCAGATGGCTTCAAGATGGGGCTGAAGCAAGGTGTGTTTATCTTCAATGCTGCGTTTCACAGAAGCAGCCTGGCTGCTCACGGAGCTATCAGCAGCTCTCCAGCTGGGCGCGTTCCTGTTCACTATCCTCAGTGCTTCTTGGTAACTTATTCCTGCTCTACTGCTAGCTTCATACCTGCTTAATGCAGTGGGAGGCGCAGAGCCAGCTAGTGGGAAGTTGAGCGCTAGCTTCTAAAGCTGAAACACAGAAGTAATGAAAGGTAGGAATCAAGTCTTTACCTGGTGCAACTTGGTATAACTACTGGTTAAATGAAACGATACTTGACAGTAAATCTGGTCAGGTTTACAACGCGATTCTGCCATCTTCTGGAGTAGTGGTTTCCTCAAGCTGCCTCTCGCAGACTCTGCTCCGTATGTCAAGAAGGCTTTTGCGAAATGGCAGCCTGAGAGATGATGAGGGGGAGGGATGCTGGAGGCTGCTGCAGGGTGCTACACGGGGTGTCATGGCCATGGCTCAGGCCTGCTTGCCAGGCACCTAATGGCACAGAGATGAGTTGGCAGTAGGATACGGTAACTTAATGTGGGGTTTTTCCTTGCAAATTGCATTTAGAACAGATTTTCAGTCCGAAAGCACAGACACTGTTCTGAATTTGAAGAAGAGTTTGAATGGTGAGCACACAGACATCAGGCTCTGTGGTCTGGGTGCAGTCGCAGTCAAGGACAGCCTCGGAGCCTCACAGCAGTGCTGTACCACTCAGCGGTGGGGTGACGGTGGTGTGTCACCGCCAGTGGACTCATTGGCATATTGCAAACGTTCCAGTCACTGCTATGGTTTTGGCTCTGTATGCACATACAGATTTTAAAATGGGTTTCCAAGTGCCTGACCTCCTAATAGCTGTACGTACCTTCCAGATTTTCCTAGTTGTTTTTACTGCGCAGTGAGGAGAAATTAAAAATTGAAATGTTTGAGATTAAAATTTAACAGTACTTTATTCTCAAGCATTAGCCTCTAGCAGGACATCTGGGGGGGGGGAATAAAATCAGATTGCCTTTTAGGAGGGTGCAGATGAACGCAGGGCGGACGCAGCTCCGGCTGGGAGCGGCCAGGAGGCGAGCGGGCTGCGGCGGGGGAAGGTGCCTGCCCCCAGGGAGACGGCAGCGCCCCTGAGCATCGCGGCCGGCCCCCTTGGAGTGCAGCCGGGCGCTGACACAGCCGGAGATACCCTCGATAAGCGCAAAACCGAAGAAACGGGGATAACTCGCCGCCTGGGAGCACAGCGATGCATCTGGGCAAAGCCCAAACCGGTCGGGGAGGGCAGGAGTCGGTCTAAGAAGACAGCACCAGCCGGCGGCTGCTCCAAGCGGCGGTGCCCCGCGCCCCCTGGCGTCTCCGGAGACACAAAAATAACGCGGTCTCCACCCGAAATGGAGCTTCCTCCCCGAACATCCCCCTCCAACCCCGCGGAGGGCTCCTGTGTGGAGACACCTCCGGGCCCGACCCCGGCCAACGGCGGGCGGCGGCCGGCACCGCCCCGTGAGGCGGCTCCTGGGGCGGGCGG
>VXAV01008401.1:60973-74581 GCA_013399715.1 Alectura lathami | reverse complement strand
GGGGAGGCGGAGGCGCGGGGGGGCCGGGCCGCGGCGGCCTCACGCTGCGTCACCGGCCCCTGAGTGCTGGGGGCCGGTCTGAAAACCCCCGCGTCGGGACTTCAGTGCTGTTCTGCTTTTACGGCTGGTTTCGGTACGTCTTTCCAGCGCTAAAAGTGATTGTTACCTGCCCCTTGTGTCTCCACCTTCTCTTGAAGATCTCGTGATCCCCAGTAATGAGAGACAATGACCTTTGAAATAAAACGTTTTTTCTGACTTTTTTTTCCTCCTCCCTTCCCAGTATAAGTTCAGAGACCTGACCATAGAAGAGCTAGTGGCTGTCAACAAGACCTACCCAAACTTCACCTTCTCCATGAACACCTACAGTAAGTTATTCTAGTTATTCTGAACTGCTCCTGGGGGTTCTTACGGGCCAGGCGTGCTGACGGTGTGTGGTGGAACCTACCTACCGTGGGTGTCTTTCAGGCGTGTTCTTACCTTTATTCTGGCTTGCAGTAAATATTTTCCTGTGGCTATTTTGAAAGCTTTTCCAAGCAAGCACACATATAAAACCCAAAGCAGCTCATTCACTAAACTTGATTTTAATGTGTCAGTAATGATAGAAGATCGATGTTCTAAAATTATTTATATGTCACAGCATTTTCCCTTACCCTATGACTTTATTTAAAGAAATTTAATGTCTTTAACTTCTCAAGTGTAACTTCCACATTCCTTCAGTCTGATTGAATGTTCTCACGACACCAGAGATTCACAGGACGAGTGATTTTTGGCTTGTGATGTGCTTAGTTGTACCAGTGCCATTTTCATTAAGGTTCCGTTAAGGAATTATTTCAAAGGAAGGTTGGGGGGTACTTCAGGAACATCTGTGACTAGAGCAATGCATTTGTTTTCTGAAGAAAAATTAGTTCTGGATGGGACTGCCATAACCATTTTGCTTTTTAATTTCAGCCTTCAAGGATGGCTCCCAGAAAGACCTCCTAAATTTTAGTGGTACTGTTCCAGTGAAATATGGTAAGACTTCCTTACCAGTTCTGCATTCACTTGTAAGATGTGTTGGGAACTGCCTCCCACCAGTACACCGTGCTGGTTGGTCGTGGAGAAGGTTAGGAAGACATCTGGCTGAAGTGGCAGCCATGGCTTTTCTGCTCCAGTGGGCAGAGGGGAGAAGAGGGAGGTGAGAGTGCTGCCCCTCATTTCCAGCAGCCAACAGGAGCTAAATCTGCTCCTAAATGTGTTGTAAATAAAATGCAGTGGCAAATTCAAACATGAAAGCCATGCCTCTAAATTGTTAGAGTGTGCGTATGTGGGATGAGGCATCCTTTCTCATTTTGGGTGTGCTCGGCGCTAATTTGCACGTGCACCAGGGTGAAATGCTGAAGAATGTGAATGAGTACAAGCCTGTGCCGTGCCTTTGGGATTTGGTGTAACCTGTCTTTGAACTGCAGCTTCTGTAAAGGTGGCTGTAGAGGATTTTGCCTGAGTTGGCAGAAGCCATTTCTATTCCATAAACTGGTGCCTTCATGCACACATAGACACTGAAATAAAGTGTTATTAGACAAGGCAATGCAACATTAAAAAAAAATTGTATAGTGTGAGACTGTAGGCAAAATTTTTGGTTCTAAAGAAGGTTGCATGAATTCTACAAGCACTATGCTTGTATAGGCAGTGATCAAAAATAACTGAAAAATAATTATTTTTTTCTGAACTTAAAGCCTTCTAGTCTGAGGTAAAGCTCTTAATAGGTGCCTCGTAGCAGCAGTTATTGTGAGCCCTTTAAAAAAATAAAGAGGGTTGGGGGGTGAAAAAACGAATGAAATGGGTGAGAGGGTTCTTTGCCTGAGAACTGGGCAGGCTGGCTGGTAGAACACCTGTGGAAAACAGATGAAGAAAAAATCTTGCATTAATCAAGACTCAGTCAGTGGCGCTTCAAGTTGATCCGGCCAAGTCTGCATGCTTTTAGCTAGCGTAAGGGACATGAATGCTTCTGAGTGCAAATCTAGAAGGCAATTTGTCTGGCTTTTTCCTTTGTTGTTCTGAAGCGTGAATCCCGCGCACACACACCTGTTTCTCAGTGTTCCTCTCAGTGCAGAGGTCCGTGATGGCTTTTGCTTTGTGTTGAGCAGGTAACTCCTATAACATTCCTGTTCGTCTGTGGATCTTGGATTCTCACCCCTTTGCTCCCCCCATTTGCTTCCTGAAGCCGACGGCAAACATGGGCATTTCAGTGGGGAAGCACGTGGATGCTCACGGCAGGATTTATCTGCCCTACCTGCAGAACTGGAGCCATGTAAGAGGTGGAACTGGCAGCTGGGGAGGGAGGTGTTTGGGAACAAAGCACGGTGCTGTATGGAGAGCAGCAGAGGGGAGTGCGTAGGGTTTGGGGCTTCTGTTTGCTGCGTGGTTTGTTAAACAAGGAATGGTTATGCTAAGGGAAGAGGAGTGCTTCACCTCTCGAAATGGCAGCTTTCAGCTGCAGGGAGCAGAAGGAAGATTGTAGGCGATCGTAAGGAGAATTAGTTCAAGCAGAAAAACGGGGCTGTCTTTGTTACAAAGCATTGCGAGCCCAATGTGAACCCGTTGGCTCTTTCCCTCTGGCTGCAGTGAATGGTGAATAATGGTACCAGACAGCCTGAGTATCTCCGGTTAAGCTCAGTGGAAATTCCTGTCTTTTGGGGATGTCTTTTTTCGGTAGAGCTTTGTGAATCGTTACAACAGAGATTCAAAAGCCATTGCTGTTGCTAAGCGATTTTGTGCACTGTGTTAAGTGGCTTAGTTAACTATGACTGTCAGCCTAATGAGAGCGATTCTTTGAAAGCCAGTTTTGTAAAAAGATGAGATAGATATATATTTTTTTCATGCTTAGTGTAGAAATTCCCATGGGGACTGCCTCTGTTGCTAAAACTTCGACTGACTTCACCGTGTGCCTTCTCAAAGAAGGGCCGGATCGCCAAAACGTGGCTGGGCTCCGCTCCTCTGAGCAGGCTGGAGCTCTTTCCTCTAGCAGTGATGTAACCTGTTTGTGGTGCCAATGCCGCTGGATCACAGGCTTCCGTATGTGCTTTCAAAAACTCGTTGCACTGATCATTTACATTCTAGAATTCTTCCTTATTAAGTTCCTTTTAAGCCATACTCAAGTTTGAAAAATGTATTCTTAAAAGTGATGCTTGTCCTTGCCTTAAACCTTTGCATGTTAAGGTTGTCCATATTTATAATTTTGTTAGATTTCATGTAGCTCTTCATGAAACTATTGCAGTTTGCAGCTGACACCGGTGTATAAAGGAGCTTGTCAGCTGTTCTGTCTTCTTCCTGTATTTCAGCCGAAGTCAACTATCATTGGATTAATCAAGGAGATGATTGCAAAATTTGAGGAGGAGCTGCCTCTGTATTCACTGTCATCTTCCGACGCAGCCAGGCGGTCGGAACTCCTCTCCTACATTGCAAAGATTACCGAAGGTGCGGATGTTTTCGTGTATTTGTGACATTCTAACACAGTGTGTGTTTTAGTTGTTATTACTTCACGTCACAAAGATACATACATGATGTTAAAGACTGAGGTTCTGGAGTTTGCGCAGTGTTTGCTGTTTTCTCTTTATACCTTCAGTGCCTTTTTTTGAGTAGAGAGCTTGGCTCTCTTGACTCGAGTAAGCGGTTCAGTTGGGGCAGTTGTAGCTGAGCCTACTGAAAAGTGCTGCAGGCGCAGGACGGCCCCTTTGTAGGAAAGGACTGCAGCAAAACTCATGAAATCCCATGGGAGGGAAGACAGTTTTTAGAATAAACGGGTTGATTTTACCCCATCAAAAACACTCATCCCCTCAGATCTCATTCCCTTGTGCTCTGCCCTGTGCAGTCACAGCTGTGAGAGCTGTTTGGCCGCAGCTGCTGGAGCACGGCTCTGAGGACAAGGAGCAGTGGATGCTGGGCCTGTGCCACGTCTCGAGTTCTTCTCGTGCAGCAGTGGCAAGCTGATTTTGGACTTGTCTTTTGTACCCCTCGGGAGTGGAGGCTCTCTGGCATCTTTTGCTTCATTATTTTATCTCTACTGTAAGTCTAGAACAAAACTCTTGGATTTCACAGCTGTCACGATTTACTGATCTGGGTATTTGTGGCTCAGTGCTATTCTTGACACACATTCTTCAGGTCAGTTGTGTCTTCTTTTAGTGAAATCGCAGATGGTAGTCTGCGGCATCTAGTGCTTATCTTTCTTCTAAACCCTTTTTGCTGTTTCTTCTGGCGTTTGTGTACACGTACCTGTATTGCACACGTACCTGTGTGCTCCCAAACACGTTGCCAGTCCATCTTTGTGTCACTGTTACAAATCTCTGTGCATTATACTCAGAATGAGAGTCGTTGTGTTACCAGGAGCATTGGCTAAACGACCTCAGATCACTGTACTTTAAATTCAGTTTGGCGTGTCTTTTCAAAACTTTAAATCTTTTACAAGTTTTATGGCTGTGGTTTATGTTTGTGCCTGTAGCAGTACCAAAATTGTTTGTAGGGTTGTCTTATCGAGCTTCTTGACGTTACTCTGCTCGTACTTTCCATGTAGTGAGAACACATTCCTATGGGGTTACGGTGGGTTTTCCATGTTCAGACCTGACCACTGTTCTGAAGTTTACACTGTTTGGTTTAACTTTGGTCCAGCCATGATCCTGTATGAGGCATCAGTACTTGTATTGATACCGGATGGACCAGCATTTCAGTTTGTGTTTTCCTTTAAACTGTAGGAGAGACTGACATGAAATCAAAGAGTAAAATCGGTGGAGACAAAAACGAAGGATGCTGCAACAAAATGACAGTGGTTGGAGCAGGAGACCTCGGCATCGCATGTGTGCTAGCGGTGGCAGCAAAGGTACGCAGCGATCACGAGTAGCCACAGAGCTGATGCACGGGGAGGCTCCCGACCTCGTTCCTTGTGTCTGCCGCAGAAATAGCTCCACATTTGTAGTAGGCGTGTCGCTGCTTGTGCCGTTTAATTTGTGGGCACACAGAAGCATTAGTTTGTGCTACATTTTCTCAGCCTGAAAAAGGCTTGAATTAGGAATTCACTTATTTTGAAAATCCTTACTGAAGAGGTTGTTGCCTAAGATGTGGCTTCTTAGAGCTGGGATCTCCTGCTGCCTTGGGTATCCTACAGGCGGCCTGTACTGTACCGCTGTGTGCTCAGAGACACATCCATAACTTCCCAGAGATGGCTCTGTGTTCTCATTTGTTTGTTTCATGGTGCCTTATTTTCCAGTTCACCTCATTAAACTAGTAGTCTTTTTCCTGTGATTTGATAGTGATTTTTGTGAGGTCTGCCTGAATTGCTAATTTGATACACAGTACAACAAGCGCTGGTTTGAATTGGAGAAATACCTTTGTTTTTTTTATTCTCCACACTGGCAAGAACAAGTTTTGTTGTGTTTTATTGTTGATCTGTGTTGTTTTTCACACGTACAGGGTGTCGCAGACAAAGTGGTTCTTCTGGATCTTTCTGAAGGTGCAGCAAAAGGAGGAACCATGGACTTGGAGATCTTTGCTCTGCCAAACGTAGAGATCAGCAAAGGTAGCAGCTCTCACCGCTAGTGCTGTGCCATGCGTGCCTGTGCTCGTTTTAATGGGAACAGGGTACCTGGGAGCTACAGAGGGCATGTCTTCAAAACTATGTTATCTTGTCACAGCTTCTTGCTTTTTCTCGTGTTCCTAAGGTAAAACTGGTAAGGGAGGGCTTAGTAAAGCTTGCACTGCTTTGATTTCAGGCTTAATTTTGCTCTGATGAAGAGGCAGAGGTGCGAGTCTGCTTCCAGATGGAGAGGCTATTCTGAAATTGGACATATGCAGAAACAGAAAAAACAAGCTAGTACCTCAGGTCCCAGCTGCAGAGAGGAAAAGAAGGTGGGAAGATATAACTGTGTTGTATCTGTTGTGTGTATGTAGGGAACTAGAAATAGCCGTGACAGCTGTGACCGATAAATAAGGTCAGTTCCAAAGCACTGCTTTCCTTCGCCTGATGCTCGTTAAACGTGCCTGTGGCCCATGGTTAGTTCTTAGTCCTTACTGCCGCGTGTTGAAGCAGCTAGCTCTTCACCCATCCCTGGGAGTGTTTGAAAGGCATGTGGGTGCCTCTGAGAGGGACAAGGGTTGGTGGCGGCAGGTCGGGTTGCTGGCTGGACTTGGTGATCCTGAAGGTCTGCTCCGACCTAGGTGGTTCTGTGACCTGGTTGGCAACTAGCTGCGAGCGTACAGCTTGCCAGAGCAGGGGCCGTGTCCCCGTGGCGATGGTGACTACAGTCCTTGATGAGCTTAGCTGCAGAGCTTCAGGCAGTGCAACTGTTCCGCAGCAGGAGATGGAAGTGAATTGAACAACTTTTCATCCTCATTTTTTCTTGTTTGTTTGTGGCGTTTTTGCATTTCTTGGACCTTCTCCGAGACAAAAGGGGGGGCTTTCCTGTGCTTCTGATGCAACTTACCTTAGTTCTTGGTTCCACCAGGCACCCTATGTCATTATTCTTCTTCCATCTGGCATTGGCTGTTCTATGTCCTTTGATTTTATCTCACAGATTTTGCTGCTAGCACATTTTTTCCCTGAACCCTGCTTGTGCAACTGTACCACAAATCTCTGTTTATGCTTTTGTGGTTACCTGTCATATATTTATAGTCAGCTGTGATACAGCAGCTGTGTGCTGCTGCCTGTGCTCTTTGTAGTGTTACAATATTACAGCGTTTCTGTGCTGTGGGCTGCTGTTTGCTGTTTTAGTGCCTGGGTTTGGGGCAGGCTGGTATTGCTGAGCATGCTTCCACTTTGTAGGTGCACTAGGCTTTTGCTTTGGCTGCACCTGGTCTCAGAAGTGGTATTGCAGTGAAGTAACATTGCTTCTGTGTCCAAGGTGGTCATCTGCGTCGTGCTCAGTTATGCAGTTACCTGCTCAGGGCAGCTTTGGCTTAGGAATTTCTGCAGCAAAATGAGTTGTGTGTTTTCTTGGGCCAATAAATATGTGTCGTTTACTTGAATTAATGAATAGGCTTTTGGAACTCTTATGGTTGCCTCCATGTCTGTGATTGAGCTAAAAGAACAAAGAATATAAACACCCCAGGTAAAGGAATGAAGTCTCTGCCCTTCATTGAAAGCCAGAATAAAAATGAAGGAGCCTGTTCATCAGTGTATTTATTTTTTCTCCTGTGCTGAGAAAACTAAGTTTGGAAAGCTTGCGTGTCAAAACTGCGTATGTGTTTTCTGATCTGACTGGGCATGTTTCAGTCTCCCTTCTTTTCCCACTTTGTAGTTGGCAAATATAGTAGTTCTGTGGGAGAGCTGTCTCTTAGAGGTGCTGTGGAAGTGGCCCACGTTGCAGACTGGGGGCTGGGGCGAGGCAGAAGGGGAAGAATCTTTAACCTAAGCTGGATGCTGCGATTCAGCATTTAGGGTAGCATTGTCTTTTGCATCCAAAACTTGATAGTGACATGAATTTTTAGAACCCATTTTCTTTATCTTTTCAGATTTTTCTGCTTCAGCTGATTCCAAAGTTGTGGTGCTTACAGTTAACTCTCTGGGCAATGCTCAGACGTACCTTGATGTCATACAAAGCAATGTGGATTTGTTCAGAGGAATTATCCCAGCAATATCACACTACAGTCAGAACTCCGTGCTGCTTGTTGCTTCTCAGCCAGGTGGGTTGGTACTTTGTGTTCTCCCCCTGCCGTGGCTTCTCTTTGGGCTGTCTTAAAAATAAGTTACTGCCAAATATACCCTCTTAGGCAGGAATTCTTGCTACTCTGAAAGATGTTTTCCTGTCCAGCACTGGAGCAGGACACTGAGGGTTTTTTTCTTAACTGTTACCAAGATAAAAGGAAGTAGTGTACTTCGATTAGTTTAGAAGGTATGGATTTCTGCGTATTTCTGTACGGAGCTTAAATGTCCCTGTACCTGCAAGGCTGGCATCCATTGGCTGCTGTCTTGCCAGCTGTGAGTTCTTACTGCTCTTCTCCTGTGCAGTAAGGGTAGGTGCGTGTTGTGTGCTCTATGATCAGATTCACAGGCTACATTGCAGCTGTATTTTGGGGGAGAGTCTGAATCTGCTTGGTCAGTAATAACATGAACAGAGGAAAGCAAAAATGCTGTTTAGAAGGGCAGGAAGTGTGTGTGAGCCTACCTGTCCTGTAAACAGGCTGAAGGCATTTGGTAGTCCTTTCCTATTTTTCGAGTGCTTCTTGGCCTTCTTACCATTTAGAGTTGTAGAAGTGGAGAAAAAAGTTCTCCCCAAATGGGGAGTGGGAAAGAAAAAAACATTGGCTGCATTACATTTAGAAGCATGTGAGATTTTGTTGTGACTCATTTTGAAGTTTCATTTGACTTCTCTAAAAACTTCACGTGGGCTGTACATTTTCTTCATCTTCTCCCTGTTTGGCTTTGGTGTTTTGATTGAAGCAAGCCACTGAAACACTTTTACCTTTTCTAAAGTAGGTTGGTCCTGAGTTCTGTAACTCTGACTGACAGATTGGGCTGAATTTTGATCCTTTGACAACATATTTTTTTGCTTTCGCACACAGTTGAAATAATGACATACGTGTCGTGGAAGCTGAGTGCCTTTCCCAAAAGCAGAGTTATTGGAGTAGGTGGCAACCTGGATACTGAGAGATTTCAGTACATACTCACAAAGCTTTTGCAAGCACAGGCACTGGGAAAAGATGCTTGGATTGTTGGTGAACAAGGGGAGGACAAAGGTAAAGTGATGCTGAATATGACTATGAGTATTTAATGTCCTGGCAGTACTTAACTAATGCTGTTAGTGAAAAAGTAATTGAAGAAAGTACTGAAGGCAGTAATGAGCTGGGTGGTGATTTTACTTAATAATGGGTCTAAAGAATAAGATGCTGGTCTCTACCCAAGGCTGTAGGCTTGCAGTTGTTGCAGAGGTATTATACATTTGTCACAGTTAAAAAAGAAAATATAACCTCAATTGCTTTTTATTTGGTGTAACAATGTAGATCAGAGGTATTGAAAGAGGGAGGAGGTGCATAATACGGGGTAGGCTACTGCTGGTGTAAAAATTCCTGCGTATTAATTCAGTTTTAAACGAGTGTCTCAGTACAGGTGCTGCAATAGTTTTATTTCAGCAGTCCAGAGACCTTTAGGAGCTATATTTGTCTAGTTACAGGGAAGGGAAGCTTTGGAAGCTTTCATCTTTTCTTTTTTTTTCCCCTCTGCTGCTTAAATGTCCATTTAATGCTGTGTTTGCTTCTGTCTAGTACCATCGTGGACCAGTAGTAATTCAGTTACAAATCAAGCTGAAACAATGGCTGCTCGTAACTCGAGAGAAAAGGTGGCTAACAGGTAATGCCATTACCGTCTTAATCTTTTCTTCGTGTTTAGACACTTGGGGCTTGCAGTCTTTTTTCGCCTCGGTTCCTTATGAAGAGGAGGAAGCTTGCTCTAAAATGCTCGCACGTTGAGTTCCTAGGAGCTTGTAGCTCTGTGTCATTCATTTCTACGTAAGTGCATCCACCTGGTTTGTTTTTTTTTGTGTGTGTGTTTTTAACGGTGCTGTGCCCGTGAAGATATCTAAGGACAAGATGAGCTTTGTAGGATGAACGTGAGAATATCAGAGCGGCAAGTTGGATTACATGCATTTAACAACATGAAAAATAGGCAAGCTTTCTGGCATGCTTCTCAGAGCCTGTGAGGAAGAATTTTACTTCAAAACTAATTAGAAGTTTGGATCAGTTCACCTGATTCAATCAGCCACCCCTTGACAGAAAAGGAAATTGTTACTACTGCTGGTAAAATGTGTATCAAGACATTCTGTAAGCAATTCTTATTTCTCGTCTCTTGAGCAAAGAGCAAAGAATCATGTCCCTATGGTACACTTATCTGTCTGTGAGGTTTTATATATAAATTAAAAATAATAATAATTACAATGATGACAATCTAACCATCACGAGTTTCTCCTTTTCACGGTTTATATAGAGCTATGGAAGTCCTGAAGGGAAAAGGCCAGAGATCTTGGTCTGTTGGGCTCTCAGTTGCTGATTTGACTGCCAGTATACTGAAGGATAAAAGAAAGGTTCATTCTGTGTCCACTCTGGCGAAGGTAAACGTGTTATTCATGTCCTTTCCTTGTTGTATGGCGCTGTAATGATGTTATTCATACTGGGCGTGACCATTAAGTTTGATTGGCACAAACGTGTCATGGCGTAGCACTGCTTTCGTTGCTTCCTTCCACCAACAGTTTTTAATGCCAGTCCGAATGAAGCATGGGTCAATTGTTGTGATAATCTGAGACCAATATTAAAAGTGGATTGTCTTCAAAAAATATATATATACAAGCGTTCAGGGGGAAAAAAAATTGTTCAAGGCTGCTGCTGCCCAGCTCCCCAGAAACAGCTGGATTTGGGAGATGAGGAGGTTTCACAGTTTCCAAGCGCTGCGTGTTCAGTGTAGACTTTTCCGGGGCCAGAAGAGTTCAGTATCACGCATGGAAGTGTTCCGTGCATTTTCTGGCCAGCGTTGACACGTTTAGCTGCTTTTGTTACCCCTTGGTTTTTTTTACTTACGAGAAGATTATTAAGCTCCAGGTAACTTAAAGCCACGGACTAGACCTTGTGCGAAGTTTATCTCAAGAGGCTTCATTAAAGTTTTAAGTCACTTCATGTGAGAAAAGAAGACGATGCAGAAATGTTCATTGGTCACTTCTATCTACAGGCTTTGGAAAGGCGGCCCGCAGTTCTCAGTGCAGGGAAGAGGAGCATGAAAGGCTGCTTACTGTATTGAGTGCAGATATACAGCTAATTTCATCATGTTTTCAAGTAAAGTTTTTAATCATTTATGAACTAAATGCAAACGTAGAGGAGTGACAAGTCTCTTAAACTGTAGAGTAGCTACAGAATATAAATTTCATGTACAGATCCTAAAAAGAAACAAAATCTATACTGCAAATGAATTACAGCAATATAGCTTACCAAGGTCTGTCTTAGAATGAACGCATGATCAAGACTTGAACATATTCCCAGGGCAGCTGTCTTTGGCTGCGTTGTAAAATCATTTTGCTCTGTCCGAAGAGAACTAGCCATACTGCACAAAGTGTCCGTGCTTGATCTCCCAAAGAAACCGTGTCTTGCAGTATAAGCTTCGCCTGCCTTGCAGGGGTCTGATGTGTTTATATAGGGAAACTCTTCCAAGTGTGGCGTCAAGATGTATTTATCTGTACGTTAATCCATTGCACAGGATCTGAAATAACTGGAATTTGAGCTACACCAAGTCGTGCCATGTGATTAAAATTAACAGGTTGATGTAGTTCTATGCTTCAGATGATAACAGCAGAATGACGTGTCTGTGTGACAGTGTTCTTTGTGTGTTGTTTCAGGGATTTTGCAATATAAACAGCGAAGTATTTTTAAGTCTTCCGTGTATCCTTGGAACCAGCGGAGTGATGGAAATGGTCAAACTAGAAGAAGATCCACTAGTGCAAGAGAAACTGCAGAGCAGTGCAGGGTCAATTCATGACCTTCAGCAGCAGCTAAAACTGTAAGCACGAGGGCAGCCCTGGTGCCTGCTCACGGAAGGTGGAGCTTTGCTGGGCAGAAAGGGTCACTTGGTATATGCGGTTTTCTACGTAAAACAAACTTTAATTTACTTTCAAAAGTGCTTTCCTTGGTTCAAATTGTTTAATACTGCACTGCCCAGTAGGAATTTCTGACTTGGAAAGTGCACTTCTGGTAGCCAAAATGAAACATTCTTGCACATTACTCTCCTCGCCTAAGATCAGGTGTTATTTGCCTGTTGGCTTTTTGTTTCTGTTTTTTTTTTTTTTTTTTTTTTTTTTTTTTTTTTTTGCTGCTAATTACGGCCTGGTTCTTGGGTTATTCATAGCTCTCTGCACCTCCCTGGGACACGGTCTAGGAGAGGAGCTACCCAGCTCCTTGGGAACTCCAGTGTGCAGAGCCAACGAGAACCCTTCCTCTGGGTTTCTGAGCGCTGCGTAAGGGGCTTGCACAGCACGTGGCTGCGGGGCAGCTCGTGGGGGCAGCAGGGGCTGCGTTCAGTTAGCTTCGTCTTTCCTGCCTATTGCAGGCAGTCGAATGTCGATGGCCTCTGTTCTTGTCTATTACTGAGGGAGGGGAAGAAAAGACGAAAGCGTGATTGCAACATGTGCTGAAGTATTGCATACAAATTTGTGTTGTATGTTCAGTGATGTCTGAGGCTTCCTGGCCACGGCCCGTTTACCCTTGCATTGCAAGGGTGTGCAGAGCACTGAAGTATCTGCGGGTCCTGGCACGTGTGCAGCCTTGGAGTGGGTGCCCTTCCTGAGGGGAGGAGCAGGGGCTGGGTGTCAAATAGGGAGGAAATCTGACAGCTGGGCAGTGCAGAGGTGTCTGGAGCTCAGGCCTCGATTCAAAGCTGCTTGATGTCAGGAACCTTTGTGTCAGATTGGAGGAGAATAGAGCTCCTTGAGGGGGCAACAGAATCTGTAACCTTCTGCAGGCAAGGCCGAGGATGTGGTGCAAAAGCAGGATGCAGATTCTTGGGTAAGTGAAAAAGCACAAGTTTTTTATGGTAAACAGCTTTTGGTGTCCTAAACTCCCAGAGCGTTGCACTGGTGGACGACAAGACTGTATTCATCCTTGTTATACCTTGGCATCAGGTGGGAGGCTGGTGAGCAACAGCACGGGGGATGCGTGGGCTCTGCTCCTGCCGCGTGCAGGGTAAGGGTGTTGCTCGGTGGGTTTCCAGGCACGCTGCTTAAATATTGACGAAGCTTTCAGAGCAGAAGAAGGATATGCGTCAGAGTGGAGTCTGTTCCTTTGTGCCTTCCATTTATATCTCACAAAGAGCCATAGCTGCAAAACACTGTGACTTTATATTGATCTCAGCATTATGATAAAAATGGGAAAAACAGGAAAAACTTGTAATTCAGATCATTCAAGCATTGCATGATAAACATCCTTCTTTCTGGTGGTCTCTGGTAGGGCAAAGTAAGTGATGACTGCAGTTGGTGACTTAGCTACTATGTTAAAGGAGTGCCCAACACTAGGGCTGGACCTGTGTTGTTTTTTTTCCTCTTAGTTTGGAAAAATCAGGATAATGTCATATTTTTGTGTTGCTCAGCAGACGTAGCACGACACTGAAGAACATCCCTTGCACTGTGAATGGCCCAGATGTTTTGTTCATCTCGGAGTTTTTTTGTTAACGGTTTTAATCAATCAACAAAAGCTGCAGCCTCTTCCAGGGTGTGGGCTTTCTCCTCTTTAAGACGCTTTAAGATGCTTGTGTCATAAAACACTCCCCCTTGCTGTTTGGAGATGTCGTTCCTGTGTTTGTGTCATGTTCCTTGAAGTAACCAAAGCAGCGCTGCTCCATCGCTGTGGTAGCAGAAGGCACTTTTATACTGTCCTGAAAACCTACTTCGTATCAATAAACTGCCCTGCACCGCATGGCGTGGCCTTGACTCCAACCGTCCGCGTTTCCCCGTGCGGCTGCCCGGGGCCGCCGGCTGCCCTCCCCGCACGGAGCCGCCCAGGGCTGCCTTACTGCATTCGCCTGGCGGCTCTCAGCCCGGCTCCCGGCTTGCTGGAGCCCCTCTGCCTTCGGCGTGTCCCCCTGGGCCGCCGCCGGCCTCCCCTCGCCTCTCGCGG
>VXAV01008401.1:45168-60505 GCA_013399715.1 Alectura lathami | reverse complement strand
CGGCCCCGGCGGCGTCCGCCGGCCCCCCGGGGGAGTGCGCCCGCCCCGGCTGCGGCGCGGGGGTTGGTCTGGTGGTTTGCTTCTTAGCAGTCGCGTTTCAGGAAACAAAATCTGCGGGAAGGTAAAGCGTCGCTAGTCACGGAATCGTCTAGAGCCGTGCGGTAATAGCCGTGCTGTTCCTCAGGTGGAAGCTGGGCCTCGTCCAGCAGTTTGAAAGGAAAACCCCTGAGGCCAGGTGCCTAAAAGGAGTTACGGTTTTCGTTTGGGGGGGGTTTCTTTTTTAACAACATTCAGTCTTATTTGCGCAACTTCAAAATGACATCTGATAGACGAGGATCTGCTCCCACCTGGAGGTCCTTCGGCTGCATGTGATCGTAAGCAAATTTTTCTAACCAGCTTGCAAATGAATGCTGAACGCTAACTCAGCGTCCGTAAGTGACATTGCGTATGTATTTGTATTCACCTGGCTTCCCTAAAGGAATGACTGACATACCATGGGGAGGAAAAAAATAATTCAAGGTAATGCCATGTCCTTTTCTCCCTTCCACTGCACTCCGTGCCCATTTTATACCCCTAATGCCATCTGGCTTACTGTAAGTTCGGTAAAAAGTGCAGTGAGCTGAGCAGCTGGTGAGAACTGATGTTGCTACTTGACCACTTTCCTGTAGTTTTCAAGAATAGTTGCGCTTTCTGTTGTGTAGAGGGAACCTTGGCGTTAACTTCCTGCAGGAATACTGCAGTGTGTGAGGTGGAGAACAAAGCCCTAGTCTGAGTGAACAGAAGCTTCAGCCTTCACCTGGTGAAGGTCCTGGAAGGCTGCATCTCTCTGTGGCCTGTTACCTGATAGGTGAAATGAGGAAGATGCGTTTGCCACCTGAGATTTGAGGAGGGAAAAAACAAGTCTGAGTTGAAATTAATCAGTGTTGGTTATCTTTATAGAAATCACTCGGATATTGCATTCTCCAAAGGGATCTTGGCATTTCTTGTAAATCCTCAGCCACTTGCTATATGAACACAGAAAAACTGTCTTGTAATACCCAGTATTCCTTAAGAATGGGAAGCAGAAATTAGCACCGAGGACTACACTTTTTGCTTTAATACAGAAATCTAGAAAAGCCATTGTTCTCAATAGAAAAACTTCATTTGGCATCCGAGTATGCGGAGCTCCAGTCTGCTGTGGCTGTCTGGGTGTAAGTTCTGCAGCTGACAGCCAATTCAGAAGTTCATTTTGCTTGTGCCAGTAGCTGGAATCTGTTATGCCCATCTCTTTCTACGAAGTAATGATTTGTTGTTCAGAGTAAAAATTGCTTGCAGCTATGGTCTTTTTTTTTTTGTCAAATACAGGTTTTATCAGCCTTACCAATTGCCATACGCCAGATTCCCCATATGTCTGCTAAGCAGGCAGGCACTGTTTTGTGTGTTTTATCTACTCTTTGATTAAATGGCTTGGGACTACCGTGCTAAAAGTGGAGTCAAATCCTGACTCTGAATCCTTGTGCTTGTTGGGAGCCTCTTCTAATGGAAGCCGTTGTCGTATTTAAATACTGGTGATGCAAATCTTCCTGGAGCTATATCTGGTCCCATAAGGGGTGTTCCTGTAAAAAGACCCCCTCTTACTTTTCTGAACAGCCGGAGACCTGCTCTCCTTCCTGCAGTAGTGCCGCGTTCAGTGTTGGGGTGCACGCTGCCCTCTCTGTCCTGCCTCTGTCTGCCCTGTGGGTTGGGGTTGCTGTCGCAGGTAGTGGGAAGCCAGGATCATTTGGGCATGGATCGCTTCTTTCACGCTGGATTTTAAGACACACTTGACTTTGTTTTATGGGCTCCTTAGCTTGGGCTGGAGGAAGGCCCTGAAAATAGTCTTGCATAAGCAAGCACTTGTTGACAGGCAAAATTCTGGAGTTGCAGCTTTTTGTAGACTAAGGCGTTATGGGAGGTTGTGAGGTGTGTTTGTTTCTGCCCCTCAAGTAGGAGTTGTGATGCCCGGTGATAGCGCCTTTGTCAGTCTCTGAAGATAACAGAAAAAAGTGATGGTTTCACAGTTTTAGAGCTCATAAGCATTTGTCAGAGCAGAGGTGACTCTTAGCCATGGCTCTGCGCTTTGCTCTTGGGCAGCGTTGAATTCATTTTTTTGGTTGCCAACGCCTATTTGTGTTGGGCATTGGGCATCACACAGTGGTGGGCCCCGTGTCTTCCTGCCACGGCTGGAGGAAGGTGGTCCCTGAGCCCCTGAAGGTTGGCTTTTCTTGTAAATACAGTGAAAATGTTGGCAAGGGACTGCAGTATTGGCTTTTATTTGTAGTAGTACCTAGCGGGAGGAGTGGATGCAAGGTTAAAGATCTGCACTACATGGTGAAAGCAGCTCTCTGCCAGCCAGGAGCTTCTGCTCCTGTCTGTGGGGTACCGTTCTGAGGCCGAAGTTCTGTGCTGATTGTTTCTCCCTGCCCCTGATGAAATCAAGGGGCTGAGGCTGGTGTTGTTACTATGGCAGCTCGCAGCGTCCGCCCAGCAGCTGTTACCGCTGGCACTTGTTGGTTGGTGCTGGGGTACCTGGAGAAGCGCTGCAGAAGCGATCTGTGAGGCTGTGCAGCTGTCACAGGTACATCAGGAATGTTTAGAACGTCACTGTGTTGGTTCGGAGACACAGAGGGTTTTTTGGACTCTCATTTAAGAAGAAAAGCTCCTTAACACCCCGTTAAACGTGGGTGAATTGTACAGGGGGTGTTTGGTTAGATTACACGGGGAAATAAAATCCTACTCAAAAATAAGAGGGCGGAATAATGTCCGTATGTATTAGTATAAACTTTTGCAAGTGTAGGCTATTTTACAAAACAACCAACTTCAGTTACGCTGAAGCTTCAGGCTCTCACGATGTTCTTTCTCTGTTGTTTTCCAGTATAAGTACAGAGACCTAACCGTACAGGAGACGACCAGCGTCATCACTCAGTACAAGGACCTCAAACCTGTCATGGATTCGTACGGTCAGTCTGTGCACGGGAAAGTTTCTGTTACTGAATTGTCATTAAGTATGGGGCAGCTGTTGTGGGAATAAGGAGGCCAAAGCTAGAATATAGGATGTGAAGTTACTCTGAGCTTTGACATCAGTACCTCCCTGGAAACAGACTTTTACTTTCTGAAGTAGATCCAGTAGTACAAAAGGGTGACCTGATGCGCCAAGAGGCAGTGCGTTTGTCCACAGTTAACTTGTATTTGGTCACTAGAGTTGTCCTGTCAGTTGGTGCCCTGGAGGTCGCTGGTATCTTACGAATTCAGCTTTGCTGTGATACGAAGAGAGCGGCGCTGTGACAGTGCTTTAAAGTAGGAGGAAAATGTAGTCATGTGTACAGAAAGCTGGTATGGAGGGCTTCGTGATAGAAATTGCCAGTGACTTCATCGCTGCTTATTAACTGTGTTAAAGTCTCTGTGCGCATTTTTGTGTGTTTAAATGAAAATTATATTTAGGCTTAGCTACAGAGGGATGGGGGCATGATGTCACAAGATACAGCCAGCCAGCATCGTTGCTGATGTCACCTTCCCTCTGATCACCTGTTAGCTCTGTCAGCTGTGGCTGAAGCTCATTTCGGTTACCTGCCTCTTCCAAAGCTGCCTGGGAAAGTTAGAGCCCAGAGCCATTGACAAGTGGTCGACACTGTCTGGAGCTGTGACCTGAGCAGTAAGAAAATGGTCACATTGCTGTTGAGGTAATTCTCAAATTCGTAGTATTAAAGAAACAGAACGTGTCAGGACTTGAATGGAGTTATCTGTCTACATCTGCAGAACATTAGCAAAAGAATTGTCTACAGTAAGTTAGGTTTGAAATATGACTGGACACTTTCAGATGAAATTCAGAAGATGTTTTGTTACCAAAAGTTGACTTATTAAGCCAAGAGTAATCTATCAGATTGAAAGAATGGGAAAGCAAGATACAGTGGCTATATTCCGAGCTCAGAGTTCCTGTGCATTTTGGAGGGAAGGCCAAGAGGTGGCCGTAAGTCAGGTGCTATGCCTTTCTTCCTCTTCAGTGTATTACTGTTTGGTGTAATTCCCTTGAACGGTGATGGGACAAACTTACTGCCTGTGGCCCACCGGTAATTTTGGTCGTTCTGTTGGTATGCTTGTCAGGATATAAGGATAAGCATTCTTTGTAATCCTAAGGTAACAGTTGTTACTTTTAAATTGTTTGAGTTCAAATGGTCCTGGTAGCAGTTTGTCTGGTTAGCAGTCTGTGTGGTTCCAGCATGCTTTGCTGGGACTGTAAGTGAGGAGACGGTTCTATTGGCAGTGAAGGTGGTTTGACAGTAATTAGTGAGTCATTCCTCAGAAACGTGTTACTCCTCAGAAGTTGTCAGTCAGCTGACAACCGTTCGCTGGTCAGTAGATATGCAAGAGCAGAACTTTCCAAGCTGATGCATGATACATGTGTGCACGTGTGTGTATACATACATACACGCGTGCACGCACATCGGTTCTGAATATGTCTGTTAACAAATAGGTGGGGTGTAACCTGGACAGAGATCAACATTGCAAAAAGGTTGGTTTTAAGCATACTGTCTGCTTGTCCCTTTCAGTTTTTAACGATGGTTCGTCGAGGGAGTTGATGAGCCTCAGTGGAACCATTCCTGTGCCTTACAGAGGTACGCCTTGATTTTAATTGTAATGATCGCTGTATGTTGTTATTTATTCTCCCAGGTCACACAGGAAACTGCATATAATTGTACTGCTTCAACTGCACTGCTTCCGTGGTTACTATTTTTGTGAGATCCTTTACTTATCCACAGTATAATTTTTTTTTTTCTGATTTTGCCATGGAACAGAGTTTTAGTGTGCATCATTGCTGCTTCGAGCTTATGCAGCTCTCTGATTTCTGTTTATATTTCAGTGCTCTGTGATTTTTGAATTTCTGTAACTGAACAAGAATTGCAAAACCCTTACTGCTACAGCTAGCGATAGTTCGGCTAGGGTCTGGTGATGTTGTGGTGCAGAACAAATGAAATAATGTATTAGCGGTGAACAACAACTGTAAGCCAGATTTAAATCGTTCTAAGAAATGTTGAGTACATCACTGTATCGGGAGCTTTTTACTGAGTGTGTTTAGGAGTTTGATTTGACTGATGCTAGGAGTGTTCTAAAAATGTGAATACAAAAGGACAGGACTTCTAAAATCTTTCCAAACCTCCTTCTAGGTAACACATACAATATCCCGATTTGCTTGTGGCTGCTGGACACCTACCCTTTCAACCCCCCAATCTGTTTTGTTAAACCCACTAGCTCAATGACAATAAAAACTGGGAAGCATGTTGATGCGAATGGGAAAATATACCTTCCTTATCTGCACGAGTGGAAATACGTAAGTAGAGCAAACTTGGAACTGTTAAATGACTCCTCTGAATTTCTGTAGACAGCTGTACCCCTTATAAAAAGAAGCACAGACCTTTTATTTTTTTTTTCTGAGGTCTTAATCTAGTTTTTTTTTTCCTTAAGGAAACAACTTGTTATTTTTCATGTGTGAAAGTGCAGAGCGTTGTGTTTTCTGTTTCCTGGTTAATTGTGCATTTAATGACAGCTCATGTGATTGAACTGTGCAGCATAGGCTTCCTTGTCTAGTAGGATGCTGATGGGAAGATAAGAATATTTACTGGGAGATAAGAATATTTGCTGAATGCAAATTACAAATTCTGTGAAGCGTCTCTTGGCTGAAATTGATCTCTGATTGAAGTGGAGTGCCATATGAGCACTTGGGCTACTTGAGGTAGGCTAGGCTGCAGCTTAGAGCATGTGTGTCTGTTTGCTTTACTAATAAATAAAGCCTTTGAGCAGTACAGGCCTGTAAAGCTTAGCGTTTTTGTGTGGGAGAGCTGATCGAAGTCTTTAAAAAATGGTTATAATCCATCATTGCGCAGTCATCTTCAGTCCTTTATTGCCCTTCACTTGATGTGGAACCATTTGTTGCCCAGTTTATTCTGGACATAAATACTCAAGAACCACTTATTTTGCTGTGCTGTTTTGAGTGCCAGTTAGCTGAGTTTGAATCTGTGAAGAAATCCAGAAAGGAAGTTAAATGCACGTGTACGCGTGTGCGGCTCGGTACCGCTTCGCTGCTATCATCGGTTGGCAGAAGTCAGCAACCTGTGACTTGCTTTTTCTCGCAGCCCCAGTCAGACTTGCTGGAGCTGATTCAGGTTATGATTGTGGTGTTCGGCGAGGAGCCCCCGGTCTTCTCTCGGCCCACCGTTTCTGCCAGCTACCCGCCCTACCAGGCAACTGGCCCCCCAACCGGTGAGTGCTCGGCGCTGCCCGTCTCTACACGTGTACGCGGCCGTGTTCTGGCGTGTGGTGGTTTTCTGCAGTTAGGTGGCAGATGGTGCCACTCCAAAATGCCTTCCATGCACTGATGGGTTATAATTCGCTTGTGCTGCGCCTGGCCTTTGTGAACTGTTGGAAGAATTTGTGGGGCTTTTTTGGGCTTTGGAGGTGGGGGGAAAATCGAGCTTGTATTGGCGGTGGGGAACCACAAACAAGTAACTGAATGGGACCGAAGAGAGGTAACTAAACAGGACCGTTAGAGATAGTTGGCTAAAGGTAAGTGTGGGGGGCTTCTTAGCTTGTCCGGTGCTAGCCTACCTATTGAAAGAGCACAGGTGATTCGACAGACAAGCTGCTTGGGTGTTCCAGGAACAGCAGGTGTCAGCATAGGTACAGTGTTGGTACAGGCTGACCTGCCCTGTGCTCTAAGGAAGGGCCATCAGCTGAAACATCGCACTGGTCGGTTCCTTTGTAGTCGCTCAAGGCCAGTATGGCTGAAGTAATTTTAGGGACAGCCTTTCAGGATTTTCACGTTATTAACAGCTACTGAGTTTTACTAGTGCAGCCGTTTTTTTTTTTTTTTATCTTACAGGCATTTTGTCTTGTTTTTAAGTTTTAGATGCACTGCTTAAGAAATGAAGCACTTGAAAAATCGAAAACACTGAATCATTTGAAAGTGTTTGGAGATGAAAATAGGTGGATTAAAAAAAAAAAAAATTAACGTTCCAGAAATTATGAATGTGTAATAAATTCAAAATACAGTTTTAATAATAGAATTGTCAGATTTCTAGAAACGTGAAATTGCTAAGGCTATATTAAAGCAAATTTGTTTATAAAAGTCTTTTAGAAGTATAATTTCTAAATGGCAGAAATTGCTGAATAACCGGATTGGATTGCCAAACAGCTAATCAACTGGTCAGCCTAGCTACTCTGAGGGTACCTTGTAGTGAGTAGAGGAGAGAACAGTGGCTCGCTGGAAAGGTTATTTTATCTTTCTCAGCCACTATATAAAAAAATGGAGTCAGAAAATTCTCCAGGTGTGATGTTTAACATGCTTCTTTTTTGAGTTCCCTTCCTGGAGATACTTTTTCTTATGCAGACCTATTTTTCTTGGTACAGTTACTCACTGCCCTTTTAAAGTAATATCTTTTTTTTAAAGTAATGATTAAGAAAAAATATGGGAAGTGTTCTAGCTGGCAGGTCTGAGGAAGGTGAGTGAAGTGTCTCTTATTCTTTTCTTCCAACAGTACTCTTTGAAACATCTTTACCAAAATGGGTAGGGAGAGGCAGGATCTTCAGAAGTACAAAATTTGCCTCAGTTTTGTGAAAATGCATGTGTATAGAAAGGTGGTTCCGACTAGTCAGGACACAGAGGGAAGGGCAGCTGCAGTTCTACACCTGTTCTGAGGGGAAGCAGCTGCCTCGGCCACTCAGCACACGGGTAGCTCTGAACAAACTTCACGTATGCCCTCTGGCCAAGCTGCCCAGGAGCAGCATGAGAAGCATCGGGGAGTGTTGTGAGCAGTGACGGTGTCAGGGGATGCTGGGTACGTGCTGCTGAGGTATTTGGGCAATACAAGGGTTTCTGTTATCCTCATTGTTTTGTTTAGTTCTGTTGTACTTACTGCTCAGCTATATTTAAAGAAGCATGTTATCACAGCGTAATCACATCTCAGTAGTGTGATCTTAATACATGGTAACGTTCTGAAAAGCAAAAATACACCAAACTGTTGTTTTATTTAGCTTCTTACGTGCCGGGCATGCCAGGTGGAATATCTCCCTATCCAGCAGGAAGCGCTGCAAACCCAAGGTAAGAACACCGTAAGCCCTCTCCTTCATCATTTACATGATGGATGGTTTCACTGAACAGGGTCTAGCCGTGTTTCTATTGCATTGCTATTGCATTATGGTGGGTTTCGATTCTGGTGTTGATTGTGTAACTGTCATGACAGCAGCTTGTTAGAAGAGAGGACTGAACACTTCTTAACAGCCAAGAGGAAGTTTGGAAAGACTTGCGTTAGCGTTGCTTGCTTCAGTTGTAATGTGCTGGGGTGATAGTTATGTTTCAAACAATGATTATCTAATTCCTACATGTTCTCCAGCTTCAATTATATAATCAGTCAGGTTATATTAGGTTGTTATGTTTAAATGCTATAGAAAGACATGTACCCCTAGAATTTTTTTGACAGCACTGTTAGTGTTGTTTGGGGTACTGAGCAACTCAGAGAATTGAACAAAGCAGTTACTGGATTAATATCAACCTTGACACATTTTCTTCCTCCCTGTGCTAGGTCTTGTTTCACAGATATTAAGAACTGATACTGAGTCACAGTAGAGTATCTCCTAGTAATAGCTTCAAGTGCTATTTGGAATTAGCTGTTGCTTTCCACGAAGTTCTTTGTAGACTAGAAGAGGAGTGGCTTGTGCCTCAGGTCTGGCACTCAGCGTTAATGCTCCATCCTACAGCGCCTCGTGCAGTGCCATGTCATGGTCTCTGTGCTGAAAGCTCTCCTACCAGGTTTTGTCTGGGTGCCATGTTGTTGTGGAAAGAGTTCTTTGAATAAGTAAATTTATAGTGAGGAGGGCTGTTGTTAGGTTTTTAAGGAGAATAAGTGTCTGTCTTTTTTTAGCTTGGAGTTTCACTTAGATGCTCTCAAAAGTTTTCAGTAAATGTGTATTGATTTAAAGTGTCTTCTTAGATTTTTGGAAGGTAAGTGATTCTTAACAGCAGAAAGTCAACCGTAACCAAAAAGACATAGATTAAAATTACAAAGGTATGTAAAGAACAAGAGGCACTTCAGGAATTTACTGTTTTTGTGAATATTTAATTTTAATAGTTGAAAGTAATTAAGGAGTGGAAAACAGGGATTATAATGAGTTCTTATGGCAAGGTTTTTTTTGCTCCTAAATATACTTATTTAAAGTGCTCACAGTGAATTTTGCACAAAGCATTTTTACTTTTACGTGCAGCTGTTCAGTAGTCTCCTGTTAACTGTTCTTAGAACGGTGACAATTATTAGGATTGAATTTCTTGTCAGTATGTAGCTAGAACAGTTTGGTTTGGGTACTTCTAGGTTTTAGCAAGGCAGTCTAGGTATTGAATGACGAGATCAAGAGATTGTAGAGAATTTGGAATGGTCCAAATGCTTGACCAGGAAATAACTAGGCAGGGCTTCAGGTGAAATGGTATCACCTTAAATGGTATCAGAAGTGCAGGTGGTGGGTGGTGTTAATGTGCACAGGAAAAGAGAGACAGTGTAACTTGGCCTGTAGTTCAAACATTTTATTGTGTGAATAACTGTTTGACATGATGACATAAGGATGATACTTTACAAATAGTTAAATAACTTGGCATATTCTTCTTTGTCAAAGCAGCTTCCCCAACTATCCTTACCCAGCTGGTGTTCCATTTCCAGCTACCACGAGTGTTCCATACTACCCTTCTCAGCCTCCTGTGACCACTGTTGGTGAGTAGCTTTGAAAGCATTTCTCTGAAGTCAGGCTTCCCGTTGTGACTGATAAGGAAACAGCAACAATGGGAGTAGCAAGTTACTGTTCTTAATCTGATCCCCCAAAGCACTGATCTTTAATGTGGGTTGGGGGATGAAGAATAAAACACATCTTACGTTCTTTGCGTTATATTTTATTCAGTCAGGAGCTTGTTAAAATCCGGGTTGTGTGCAATGCATTGTGAATTGTTGGAAAACAGTGCATATAACCAAGTTAAGGAAGTTCTTCGGTGTTGCTTCTTAGTGTTGCCTACTTGTTACTTCCTTCATTTCTCCTCCCTTCAGCAGTAAGAGCAACAATATTAACTCATGTTTTCCCATTCTGCTGCTTGATCATCCTGTGCTGGCAGAATACACCATGCCTCACTTTTAGCACGAGTGTGTGCAATGGATTGGGAAGCAGTGATGAGTTACCTAGTTGAGTAGGAAGGCGGTGCAGTAGCTTCACGATTGGACAGTCCGTTTGGAGCAGGTGCGTGGCAGAGACGCTTCTGTGACCTTGTTCAGAATATCAGGTGTTCGTCATCTCTTGCACCATAATTAAGCAGAGTATCCATAGGTTCTTGGTTTGGTGGGTGGACTCCCCGTTATTTATACGCGTTCTTCCTTCCAGAACCATGAGTGTTTTGAAGCTTTAATCCACCTTCTTGGGGGCAAAGCAAGCTCGCAGGTTGGTAAAGGAAGATGGATGCTTCAGCTTTACTCGTAACACTTGAGGATGAGTTGTTTCCAAATTCTGTTATGAAACAATAAGTCACAACTTTTATGTTATTTGTGCCTGATCCCATCCTTTGTGTCCAGGTTGTTTCAGGCTTGTGACTTACAGAAGTGTTTTATGAAAACCGTTGGTCATTTCTGGGGTCATTTCCACTCTGAGAAGACATGTGGCTACCATGCACTCTACAAGAAAGCCAAGGACTGCTCAGTGTTGGGGGTTGTTGGGTCCTTGAGAGCTGATGGACCACACTGGCTGTCACTGTCAGACCTGCAGCGTTAGGAGCCCTTCTAGGGAATGTCAGATTTCTGCAGTGTCTGTCTCAAAACAGGTCTAGTTTTGCTTTTATGTGGTAAGGAGTTCAATGTTAAACATAGGTCATATTTCATTTCTTTTCTTCCTTTTCATCCCCAGTGAAGATGAAGAGGGGTGGGGTATATGCGAAGTCTTCTGTAAGACTTTTCACAAGTCCGGAGTTAGGTCATGTGGTATCGTGCTGTAATGCCTGATTTTGAGATGGCAGTTCAATGTTAGAGGGATTCATTTGATGCAGCTCTGTAAAGTCATGCACCTGCTAGATACGGTTTATCTCATGCCAAATGAAATGCAAAGATGTCTCTTTAATCGTCTAGTATATTTACAGTAAGCCTCTTTTAGTTCAAACTGGAAATGTTCATTTCCTATTCAGATTTCTTCTGCTGCTGTTAGGCTGTAGTTTATTGTGCTAGCTTATTGGGAACACACAGGGAGCTCCAACTTGAAAATTCTGTTTATATAGTGGTGGGGTGTTTCCTTTAGTGAACAGCTGGGATTGAATGAAAATAGTCAGACTTAAGCTTTTTTCAATAATAGCCAGTTTTTCACGTAGTCCTTCAGGCTTTTTTCGATCTGTTCAATCGTCTGCCACTAATGACCTGATTCAGTTACTGGTCTGATGGTTCTGTAAGGTCAGTTCTGAAACCAGACTCTGCCTGCTAAAGGTTAAGGGTTTCAATGCTCTCTGGATTTACTGGCGCCCTGCCATAAAGTCTTCCCCAAGCTGGGCTAATTATGGAAGTGACAGAAAATGCTAAGGGTTCATGCTCTTTAGGAAGACAGGTAGAATCTAACTGGTGATCTGTGTGCAAAGACCTTTTTCTTATGCGTGTGAACTTGAGTTGTGTTGTGACTTTTTCTTTCTGTCTTGCTTTACTGTTGAAGTGAACTTCGTATAATGTATCCCAGAGTGAGAGAGACCGGAGTGGGAAAAAAAAAAAAAAAAAAAGTAGAATTGCTAGTTCTGACATATTAGAGGAAAATTCACTGGGTAAATTAAACAGCAGCTGAATCACGCTGATGCTGTTCTTAAAGTGAATTGAGGCCTTTTGCTTTGATTAGGAGCATGTATGCTTAGAATCAGCTGCCTTGTCCAAAACAATGAACAAACTCTTTGTCCCTGGTGGTTTAAGACTGACTTGGTTTGAGTTTTACTTGCCAGTGTACAAAGTACTGTTCTCTTCTCCTCTTCATGAGGAGCAGTGATGATGAATTCTCGAGTTTGTGTGTGTGGTACTATTGGACAGCTTCTGTTGCTTGATCAAATATTAAAAATGATCTTATTGTCTGGCAGCAGGCTGAATTGCTTGAGCCAGAACGGTAAAACAGGTCAAGTCTTGTGGCATTTGCATTTTCACAGGCCTATCTTTGCAACAGTTTGTCGATTTGTTTTCAATAGTTGATAGGTTCGTTTTGTTTTGTTTTGTTTTAAATTACACACTTTCTGGTGTAATTTGTATGTAAGAACCAGTCACATTAGTACTTGTCAAAATCTTAGTTTTAGAAGAAATTGGTGGATTAGTAAGCGTGAGGTGCGTTTTCGCATAGCTACTCACCTGGTGGTTACATAGATTTATTTTTCCAAATGTCTGGAATGCATATGGGAATAGAGTAAAAGGCCTAGGGAAGAGAGATGAATTTATGCAGTATTGTATTGTTTAGCAGTGGAGGTCCAGAAGATTCTCTGGATGTGTTAAGGGTTCTGTGGGTTGTGTGGTTGTGTCAGCATTTTGTGCACACTAGTATAACAGTACCAACAGACACTCCAAATAGATTTTGTTTGTTTGTTTGTTTTGAAAGCAGTTATGTTACCTTTTCCATTCAGATGTTTGGGGTTTTTGTTTGTTTGTTTGTTTGTTTGTTTTTTGGCAGAGTTTTAGACTCTGTGTTCTGGATAGTTGCTGATTGTCAGGAAGATACCTGCCCTACGCAAGGAGACTTTACCGCTGAAATGTCACTGAAACAGCCCAACCTTTTCCTCAATGCTGTGAAATACTGTTTTGGGTAAAGGTAGTAGCTTAGTTATGGAGTAACAGTAGTGGATACTAGTTTGTTTCACTGCTACTGAAATAAGGCTTTTTAAGTTGTGCAGGAAGAAATTTTACAGGTTCTTCATGGATGCCTTTGATAAACCTCTTCCCCCCCCCCTTCACCCATGACAGTGTCAACCTGTAGGAGTTTAAAAAAGCAACGGTAGGCCCAGTGTAACACTGAACATGTTTCTAAGACTGCTGTCCAACTTCAATCTGCTAGAACATATCTATAAATGATATGCTAACATCATTGATTAGCATTTCTCTGGTTTTAGTGACTATTACTTGCTAAAGGAAGATTGCCTTAATAAAATAACAGATGTTCTGTATTAGTTGATTTACTGTCTTTCCGTGTCTGCCCTAGGGTAACAGAGTTACAGTGGCAGTTGTGGAACTGGAAAGAGCGTGTATCTGTGTCCAGTAATTTGTCACACAGGCCATGTCAGAAATAGAAAACAGCAGTAGATGACGTCCTCATTGCCATTGTTTTTCTTAGCATAGATTCTTCATGGATCTTTAAATAAATAATTGGTAAGCCTCAAAATAGCCAGTGCAGAAGAGTTAATTTTGTGTTTGTGAATTTCCTTGTGCAGGGCCCAGTAGAGATGGGACTATCAGCGAAGACACCATTCGAGCTTCCCTTATTTCAGCAGTCAGTGACAAACTGAGGTGGCGGATGAAAGAGGAAATGGATCGTGCACAAGCTGAACTCAACGCCTTGAAACGGACAGAAGAGGACCTGAAGAAAGGACACCAGAAGCTGGAAGAGATGGTGACTCGCCTGGATCAAGAAGTGGTAAGCTGAGTTGAAGCACTGCTCTGTATGTGAGTATTTCTAGCAGTGAGCAGAAGCATGTGACTAATTTGAACGAGGCATGAGAGAAATACCAAAGCATCCAATGTACTGCCTTGTAAGTGTATTCTCTTTCCAAATTGAGGTGCACGTATAGTCCTGCATCTTAAAAAAAAAAAAAAAAAAAACCCTATTGCTGGATAGTAGAGGAACAGTATCAGTGGTTTTGCCCCATCCTCTCTAAAAGATGAGGAGTGGTATGGCAGTATTTAATCATTGTATCTGTTTCGGGCTAATAATGTGCAATAGTAGCACTGGGGACCATTTCAGTGTCTTAGTACAGACACCCTGAGTTCACTCACAGCTTCCTTTTATAACTCCAGGCTTTTCCTTTCCCTCTCCATATCCTCAGAAATTGCTGTGAAGTTTTTTCATTAAGGCCTGACTTCTGCTTACTGCATCTGCTCCTTGCATTACTGCTTGAGAGCAAGATTTTGGAACTGATGACCGGTTTCTGAAACAATCAGCTCAGTGTTCAAATAACATAAAAAAACAAGTGACTGATTGAAATTATGAATAAGCAAGAGACAATGGGAAATACCAGTTAAATTATAGTTACTGTTGGTGGTAAAGCCAGCACGTTTCTTTTGCTTCCTGTCAATACAGTTCAGAGTTTGTCATCCATGCACAGCAGACTCCTCTAGGAACTTACTCCAAAGTACGCATTTACAAATAAAATAATTATTTTAGCTTTGCTTTTATTACCTTTTAGCTAGTTTAAACCATTATTTTTCCCTCATCTAGTAACCTTCAAAATACTTGGACTGCTAGCATGCCTTCTCTCAAGTTATAAATTGGTAATGGATTGACATAACCTACAATAGCTTTTACTTTTCAATGATAGAATCTCAGATCTGTAGATTGCTAGCTCTTTCTTCTGTAAAAGTCACAACAGAGGTGAACAGAAGTAAAGAATCAACCGGCATTTCTAAAACTCTGGGCAGCTGTCAAGACATATTGACAGAAGGTGGCCTTCAGCTCTTAAGAGGAAAGAAATAAACATCTAAAATGTTTTTAGGCTGAAGTTGACAAGAACATTGAACTTCTCAAGAAGAAAGATGAGGAGCTCAGTTCTGCCTTAGAGAAAATGGAAAGTCAATCAGAAAATAACGATATCGATGAAGTTATCATTCCTACTGCACCGCTTTACAAGCAGATCCTGAACTTATATGCAGAGGAAAATGCAATTGAAGACACCATCTTTTATCTTGGGGAAGCATTGAGACGCGGAGTGATAGATCTGGATGTCTTTTTAAAGGTATGCTTCTTGGTTTGTTTTTTTTCTTTTTTTTTTTTAAGATGTGAACTCTTGTGTTCAGCTTGTTAACAAAGTCCTTACTAAAGAAGGTGCAGTAAGAACAGGTGTACATATAGGTTGAAACATAGGCCTCAGAAGAGGAATTTCGTAATTAAGATGGACTAATTTTAAAAGCATTATAGATATGAAGACATTTATCATTAGACAGGCACAGTAGCTTCAACACGAGCTTTCCTTTAGACTCACTACTGATATTGGAGAAACTAAGGGTGAATGCAGTACTCAGCTTTCTACCTGCATGCTATTGGTCATCCTGCTGAGGCAGACAGTGGAGTGTTAGGCTCATAGAAGGGA